>QEOT01007441.1:45855-68328 GCA_003123785.1 Pterocarya stenoptera | reverse complement strand
TTTTTATTAAAAAAAAAAAAAAAACAAGCCATAAACGGTAGAGTTGGCGAAGAAAGCAACAAACCAACTTCGAGCACTAGTATATATTTTTCTATATCATATATGTAAAATTATATCTTTTAGAGATTGATTTTATGTATCAATAAAAAAATATTATTATTTATTTATTTTCTAATTTTTTTTTATTTTTATAGTTTATAATTAGCACTATTGAAAATTTTATCATTTAGCATCTATTAGATTTTTTTTTTTAAATTCTATCTGTTGGTGGAGAGAGAGAGAAGAGAGAGAGAAATAAGTAATTAAATAAAATTTGAAGAGTAAATAATATATTTTTAAATTTATAAAAATATTATTCATAATTATATAAATTTTTAGATAATACAATCTAATTTAAATTCATATTATATAAATATAATCCAATAGCTCCAAGCCTATAAACGAGATTCAAAAACCTAAAATCCAACTGTACAACGGCAAATAATGACGATTGCTTTTGCCTTTTCAAAATTCTTACAGATGGATCCACCGTCAACGCATCCGACCTATACCCAAGACCTTTTCCTTTTTGGACGGCCAATCCTCCAACTAAAAAAAGAGAGAAAAATCCTCATTCCTTCCTCCTGCTTCCAACCCAAATTCTGAACCCTAATTGAAGAATTTGACATTAACATTCAAGGCTTCTTGGGTTGGTTCCTCTCGATTCCCTAAGGCGCGCCCTCCATAGCTCGCCTTTGCGAAGTTGACAAACGTCATGGCCCAATTCTACGAACTTACGTTCTCTTCCGTCTTCATCATGATCGTCGTACTCTTCACCGTCTGCTCCGTCCCTACCGTCCGATCCGATGACAACTCCTCTGTCCTCCAACTACATTCCCAAGACCACGGCAAGAACGACGCGGATCTCTGCGGCGGAGTTTCAGTCCCAGCCTCCTGCCCCATCAACTGCTTCCGCGCCGACCCAGTCTGTGGCGTCGACGACGTCACCTACTGGTGCGGCTGCCCCGACGCTCTCTGCGCCGGCGTCAAGGTCTCCAAGCTAGGGTTCTGCGAGGTCGGCAATGGTGGGCCGGGCCCTCTCTCCGGTCAGGCCCTCCTTCTCGTCCATATAGTCTGGCTCATCGTGCTCGGTTTCTCCGTTTTGTTCGGTCTTTTCTGATGGATTTTGAGGCGTTTCATGGACTTCATGTCATTGATTGATTGGTCAGGTTTTCTTTTTGGTTCATTTTCTTGTGAGAATGTGGGCCGGAGGAGAGGCGTTCGGTGCATTTTCTTTGTTCTGTATGTAGGATGCACATATATACGGCTATTGTCTGTCATTTCCTCCGATTCCTTCTGTTATATATATAAAGTCCCATTTTTTTCTTCGGTGATGGTTGTGGGTTTGATTTTAGTTTGTGTTTTTGTTTTATTTTAATTTGCATGACTTATTGAGGATATCAGAACCGTTTTTATTATGTATGGGGAAGTATTTAAGATGATCAAACAAAATAAAGACAAAATCTTTAAAGAATACGATTTAGTTCTAAAACCAGATTAAATAATTTATGATTGTTACAGCCAAGTGAAAAGGATAAATATGGTTGGATATTATGGTTATTACGAATGGGTTCTTGAATTTGTGGCAGAGTTTGCGCTTCTGATCCAGCTCTTTGTTAATTTATTTTTGCCACTTATTGTAAAGAGTTAAGAGCTTAAATATGGCTTTGATTGTTTGATTTATGAAGAAATTTTCATGAAGTTCCAACGGAACTCAGCCCCGAATCCAAAGGAAAAATCTTAAGTAAGGGATTTTGATCTGTTTCTCTTTTTTATTTTCAAATTTCTTTTTCGGATTTTGGAGTGGGGGATAATGCTAGAGCCATCGCCGGGGCTCTGCTAGCATCTAGCATATGTTTTTTCATGTATTTGTTTTTAAAATTTTTCTCATATATAGATTTTTTTAACACTTTTAAATATTTTTAAAAAATAAAAAAATTCACAACATTATTAAAAAATACTTAATCACGAAATAAAATAAAAAATAAAAAAATCACAATAGGAGCTCCCAACAGGAAGACTAATATATATATATACATATTTTTTTTTACTTTGTGATTAAAGAAGTATTTTTTAATGATGTTTTAGATTTATTTTATTTTTTAAAAATATTTCCAAATGTTAAAAAAATCTATATAAAAAATAACTTTAAAAAAATGTATAAAAAAACACATGTTAGAGCTTAGCTGGAGCCCAGCGGTCGCTCTAGCATTGGTGTAGGCATCTTGTCCTGTTTCAGTAGTTGTGCTGAGGTATCTCTAAATTGGAAAACCCTATTTGCAATTGGCAATGTGCAACCAGCACGGAGTCCGTGACGTGGGATGTCCACGTGTTTTATTTAAACGGCTGTGTTTCATTGCTTTGCAAACTGCAAATCAAAAGAGTCCCTGCAAAAGTCAAAAAGCTCACCTCTAATGAAAGAAACTGGGAGTTTCTGCAGATTGTTGTACCATATACCAATAACCGTGGAGGCAAGTTAGCAACAATGGAAGCCATGTTGATCTACAAAAAGAAAAGAAAAACTAAAAAATAAAAAACAAATAATTTTAAGCCAATAATAAAAAAATTTCAAATTTTAAGAAATAGGTTGTTTTGTTCAACTTTCAGAAAGCATCAAAAGGCTAAAACTGGAGCAAAGATACTAAGTGGAAGAAAGGAAAATGACATTTACCCTTGTTGTTGAAGACAAAGGAGAGAGAGAGGTGTATGTTGTACTCGCTTTTCACAACATCTACGACTACATTGTTTATTATTATTATTTTTAGGAATCGAGTAGCACTATAGAGAAATTGATCAAGTGTAGTTGGGGAGATGGGATCTGCGTCGCGAGAGAGAGGGGAAGATGCGACGCAATCTGAGCGAGAGAGGAGGAGCTGTGAATGGTAGGTAGAACGCAAAAATGAGGGACAGATGGAAATGAGAATCGGGCTTGTGAAATTTTTTTATCTCTCCTGTCTGACGTGGGACCTAGCCATGTCAGCCGCTTACGCACCAACTCTGTAAACTCAACTGTGTGTAGAAAAACTCTAAATTATCTCCTTCCATTTCTTTTTATATTTTTCTGGCCCGTCCTCCTAGGAGGATGCTTTTTATTACTCAATTTTTCTAGGATGGCAGTAAATGTTATGTCAATACATTTATTAATTTTATTTATATGTTGATTATATTTATTTTAACCCTTTGCTTATGTGACTTGTGAATGTTGGACAAGTGGCTGTTTTATGAAACCATGAAGTTTATTAACTGGGTTGGTTGAACACATGATCTGCACATGACCATAAGCTGCATCAGAGAAGGGATAAGTCTGAGTCGTAGGATCATGACACGTGGTAGCATTTGTTTCATCCTATATATTGTTATCCGAGTTGTGTAACTCTAATTTATTTTTGTTTTCATTCGATTTTGAGAGGGGCTTCAAGAGACAGAGAGAACAGAGAGGGAGAACTTAGGGTTTGCATTAGGGTTTCACAAGAAAAGGGAAATCTGTGTGATTTCTGTTGTGAGACGAGGGATGTGTAAATAGAAGGGGTTCTAAGGCTTCTCTGTGATAGATATTCTTTATCAATAAAGCTCTGAGGTCATTCCTGCAGTGGATGTAGGCCATTAGGGTCGAACCACGTAAATCGGATATGTTGATTCTTTACTTTCTTTTATTTCTGTCATTTATTTGATTATTATTCTTGTTAGTATTTATGTTCTTGCTATTTCTTGTTCTGTTAAACGATTTGGTATTATTCTGAATCTTGTTGGTTCTCTTTGGATTTGGTTGGTTCTGTCAGTATATATTTCGATATTATTTCTATTATTAAGTTCTGTATATACAAATGAGTCTTGTATTTTTTCTTTGAACTTGGATATTTTTTAGTCTTGATATAGGGACTCGGGTATAAATCATTCCAAGTGGTATCTAGAGCCTAGGTCGATGGGGACCATGAGGTTTGATATTGAAAAATTTACTAAGGAAAATGATTTCAGGCTTTGGAGGATTAAGATGAGGGCACTGCTAGTCCAACATGGACTGCAAGATGCCCTCCTTGGTGAGAAAAGAAAAGGATCTTTCTCGAAAGAGGAAGACAAGGAGTCTGTCCACAATGACATTCTCCAGAAGGCACACAGTGCCCTAATCTTTTCTCTTGGGGATAAGGTCTTGAGAGAAGTGGTTGATGAGGACACTGCTACTGGTATATGGTTGAAATTAGAGAACCTTTATATAACTAAATCTCTAGCCAACAAGCTTCACAAGAAAATCAAACTTTACACTTTCAAGATGACCCCTGGAACTCCAATAGGGCAGCATTTTGATGATTTTCATAAAATCAACCTAGATCTAATAAACATAGATATTAAGGTGGAGGATGGGGATCATGTCATTCTTTTGATGAGTTCTTTGGACTCATCTTACCAAAGCCTAAAGGAAATCATGATGTTTGGGAGAAACTCACTTACACTAAATGAAGTACAATCTGTACTTCACACTAGGGAACTTCAAAACAGAGGAGACACTAAACAGAATCATGGGGAAGGCTTGATTGTCAGGGGTAGAACAGAAAAGAGAGAGAAGAGGGGCAAGAATGATGGTAAGAAATTTAGGTCTAAGTCAAAGGGAAAACATTTTAAATGTTTTCATTGCCATAAAGAATGACATTTTAAGAAAGACTGTCCTGAAAGAAAAATCAACTTAGATAATAAGACTAAAGAGGCAGGGGATGCCTCTGTGGTATTATAGGGATATGAGAGTGCTGAGGTACTCACTGTGAGTGAAGTTGACTCAAAAGCTAAATGGATAATGGATTCAGGTTGTTCCTTTCATGTGTGCCCAATCAAAGGATGGTTTGAGACATTCTCTTAGTTAGATGGGGGACATGTAATTCTGGGAAATAATAAGTCCTACAAAATCATGGGTATAGGGTCAGTCAGACTAAAAATGCATGATGGTACTGAAAGGATTTTAAGGGAGGTTAGGTTCATACCTGAGTTAAAGAAAAATTTAATTTCTCTTAGCATGCTTGATTTATCAGGCTATACCTTCAAATCTGAGGCAGGGATTCTTAGGGTTACAAAAGAGTCTTTAGTTGTCATGAAAGGGGTGATTAAGAATGGTTTGTACATATTACTTGGAAATACTGTAGTTGGGGAAGCATCCCTTGTACAGAACACTGTAGAGAACCAATCTGTGTTATAGCATAGGAGGCTTGGGCATATAAGTCAGATGGGGCTTCCAGAACTACAAAAATATAGGTTGTTGGGTGATCAAAACTTAGATAATCTACCATTATGTGAAGACTGCATTTATGGGAAGGCCGAGAGGGTTAGTTTTAAGTTAGCAACCCATAATACTAAACAAACCCTAGACTATGTCCATTTTGACCTCTGGGGACCTGCAAGAGTAAATTCACACAATGGAGGGAGCTAATTCCTATCCCTTGTGAATGATTACTCTAGAAAGGTTTGGATTTATATTCTTAAAAATAAAAATGACACATTTGAGAAATTCAAAGAGTAGAAGTCTCTAGTAGAGAACCAATTAGGTAGAAAACTTGAGGTTTTAAGGACTAATAATAGCCTAGAGTTCTTATCTAATGAGTTTAACATGTACTATAGAAAGGAAGGAATCCTTAGGCATAAGACAGTGAGGGAAACCCCTCAACAGAATAGCTTAGCTGAAAGAATGAATATGATTATCTTAGAAAAGGTAATGTGTATGTTGTCCAATTTAGGGTTGCCTAAAACCTTCTGGGCAGAAGCTGCCAATATAGCTATTCATCTTATAAGTAGATGTCCTTCCTTTGTTATAGGGTTTAAAACTTCACAGGAACTATAGTCTGGAAAATTTCCCACTTATGAACACCTTAGAGTTTTTGGGTGTGTTGCATATGCATATTAAAAAACTGACAAATTGAAACCTAGTGCACTTAAGTGCATTTTTATAAGATATCCTGAAGGGGTTAAGGGATACAAACTTTGGGTAGATGGACCTGGTAGGTTTAGGTGCATTGTGAGCAGAGATGTAACCTTTAACGAGTCACAAATGACTCGGGTACAGGGGGAAACATCAAACTCAGAAGTTGATAAGTTCCTAAAGGGCTTACAGGTTGAGGTGGAGCAAGATAACACCCAACTTGAACCTGAAATTGGAGAGGGCAATGATCCTGAGGAAGAGACCTCAGGGATTAAGGATCAAAGTGGAGTTAGCTCCTATAATTTAGTTAGAGATGGGTAAAAGAGAATTATTAAACCACCTTTAAGGTATGGTCAAGCTGAACTTACCATGTTTGCTCTAACTGTAGCTGATGAAGTTGTCTATCAGGAACCTAGATCTTATAAAGAGGCTGTTACTAGCAAGGACTCCTCTAAATTGATATTTGCCATGCATGAGGAGATAAAATCTCTTAATAAGAATAAAACCTGGATTCTAGTGCCCAAACCCAAGGTGTAAAACTAGTTAGATCCAAGTGGATCTTTAAGAAAAAGGAAAACATACCAAGGATAGAAGAGACCAGGTATAAGGCTAGGCTTGTAGCCAAAGGCTTTACACAGAGAGAATGAATTGACTTTAATAAAATCTTCTCTCATGTGGTTAAATATAGCTCAATTAGATTACTGCTTGCTTATACTGCTTTTGAAAACTTGCATCTAGAACAATTAGATGTTAAGACTGCTTTTTTGCATGGAGAACTTGAAGAAGAAATTTATATGCAACCTCTTGAAGGTTTTACTAATGAAATTAAAAACAATCAAGTGTGCCTTCTTAAAATTTTTTTATATGGTCTTAAACAATCATCTAGACAGTGGTATAAAAGATTTGATACACACATGATTAACAATAATTTTAAAATGAGCTACTAAGATAGTTGTGTCTATTACAAGGATGAACAAAGAACATTTGTTTATCTCCTATTGTATGTTGATGACATGCTGTTGGCTTGTAAAGACACTGTTTCAATTGATCAAGTTAAATGCATGCTGAAATTAGAGTTTGAAATGAAAAAACTGGACCCTGCTAAGAAAGTTTTGGGAATGGAAATTGAAAGAGACAGAAGTGCTAGAGTACTACATTTATCTCAAAAAAATTACATTTCCAAAATTCTTAGATTTGGCATGGAACATGTGAAACCTGTCAACACCCTCTTAGGTCAGCATCTTAAATTTTCTGTAGATCAGGCCCCTAAAACAGAACCTGACATTAGCTTGATGCAACAAATTCCTTATACTAGCATGGTGGGAAGTATAATGTATGCAATGGTTTGTTCTAGACCTAATCTAACATATGCTGTGAGTGTAGTTAGTAGATTTTTGGAAAATCCTGGAAAAGCCCATTGACAAGCCATTAAATGGGTGTTGAGGTATCTAGCAAGCTCTACTAACTTAGGTCTCAATTTTGAGAATAATGTTGAGAAGGGGTATGAGTTGATTGGTTTTGTAGACTCTAAGTTTGCAGGAAATGTAGACACTAGGAAGTCCTTAACTGGGTACGTGTTTCTTGCTTTTGGGGGAGTTATTAGCTGGAAATCACACTTACAATCTGTTGTTGCTTTGTCCACCACAGAAGCTGAATATATAACATTAACTGAAACTATAAAAGAGGCCATATGGGTAAAAGGTATTGCAAGTGAGTTAAACATTTTTAATGGCAATATCACAATACACTGTGATAATCAAAGTACACTACACTTTGCAAAAAATCAAGTTTTCCATGAAATGTCCAAACATATTGATATAAGGCTTCATTTTATTATGGGTGTTATAGAGTCTAAAAGTAGTATGTTTGGAGAAAGTCTCAACTGAGGATAACCCCCAGATATGATGACTAAGTCTTTCCCATGTCCTAAGTTCAGACACTGTCTGAACTTAATTAGTATGGAGACTAGAGTCAGTCTCCACTAGGGGGATTAATGCAGGAATAACCAATGATGAGTATTGATAAAACTTGGCAATAAATGTTTTGCCAAGGTGGAGATTTGTAAATGTTATGTCAATATATTTATTAATTTTATTCATATGTTGATTATATTTATTTTAACCCTCTGCTTATGTGACTTGTGAATGTTAGACAAGTGATTGTTTTCTGAAATCGTGAAGTTTATTAACTGGGCTGGTTGAACACATGATATGCACGTGACTATAAGCTGCATCAGAGAAGGGATAAGTTTGAGCCGCAGGATCGTGAGACTTGGTGGCATCTGTTTCATCCTCTATATTCTTTGTTATCCGAGTTGTGTAACTCTAATTCATTTTTGTCTTCATTCGGTTTTGGGAGGGCTTCAAGAGACAGAGAGAACAGAGAGGGGGAACTTAGGGTTTGCATTAGGGTTTTACAAAAAATGGAAAATCTGTATGATTTCTATTGTGAGACGAGGGATGTGTAAATAGAAGGGGTTCTAAGGCTTTTCTGTGATGGATATTCTTTATCAATAAAGCATTGAGGTCATTCCTGCCGTGGATGTAAACCATTAGGGTCGAACCACGTAAATCAGTTGTGTTGATTCTTTACTTCCTTTTATTTCTGTCATTTCTTTGATTATTATTCTTGTTTGAATTTCTGTTCTTACTATTTCTTGTTCTGTTAAACGATTTGGTATTATTCTGAATTTTGTTGGATCTGTTTGGATCTGGTTGGTTTTGTCAGTATATATTTCGATATTATTTATGTTATTAAGTTCTGTATATACAAGTGACGTTGGAACCCGTCAAGAAAAAATCAATAAACTCACCAGCTTTGTGAGCTTTAGAAGTGTCTCCCAAGAAAAGAACAACTAACTCAGTGTCCTTTTTGTTCTACTGCCATGTAACGACACCAAAAGGAAGAGCAATGACATCACCCTTTGTTATCGCAATGACCTTCTTTTCGGATTTAGGAAGAACAATTCTAGCTACACCATTAACTATGGTGTAGAAAAATCAATGAAGAGTAACCAAAAAGACAATCTAAAATATAATAAAAAAAGGTATTGTATATCATGAGCAGTTAATGGTATTGGGGATCATATTCTAACAATAGTCTGTATCTTTGGTAGAAGCCATCAACAAAACTGAATTTGCCTGAACTACTTTCAAGAGAAAATTCAAAATATTCTGGCACATGCCTAAACTACTTCAAGGTTGAGTGGTATATATAAGTCGTGTTGGTATTATGTTAAATTCCACGTATTTTATTTTCACGTATTGATGATATTCCAAAAGAACCAGAGAAATCTTATTTAAATTTCACCAATGAAGAATAATTTTAAAAGATTTAAAAAAAAATGACATCTTATTCTACATAACAAAAAACCCATCTAATTCATAATCGCAGGAGAGAGAGAGAGAGAGAAAAAAAAACAATCATCAAGCTGTTTGCCAATACATTCAATGAATCTAACAACAACAGTAGCAGAACACGCAAAAACGATTAAGCAGAAACCAAACATTGATACCCACAAAACTACAGGAAAAAAAAGAGAGATCAAAATATGAAAGATCAGATACAAATATATATATATATACCTTGGAGGACATAAGCAACCTTAGCGGAGTCAGAGTAACGAGGAAGAGCAAAACCATTCTTTCCAAGGGTGATACTCGTCAAATAGTACTTCCAAGTATAAAAACAGATTTAGAATGTAGTGGGAGTGTCCGAGGTCATTTCCATAGGGACAACTTTATTAACATAATCTAGCAAAGTTCAAATGAATGAAATGAAATCAATCAAGAGAGAGAGAGTGGAATATAGTGGAACAAATCTCGTTCGTAGAGTTGGTTTATTCCCAATAAATGAGAGACCAATATATGAGTTATGTGCCCTGGAGATACAAAGAATGTGGGATGATTTAATGATTTGGTAAATGAAGCAAGGATTTGTGTTTATTCTAAGGAAAATTTTCTTATAAAAACCAGCTCTGCAATATTTAAAATGAAGGAACAAAGACTAAACAGCAACCTTTTCAAACTTAGAAACTGGAATTGTATTTGTCAAAAAGCGTAAATACTAGGGGTACAAGGTTAGGGTTTCCTCTACCATCGTTATTGTAGCTGTTGGGTGTAATTGCTTAAGTTAACTCAATCAAGAAATTAACTCTTCAGAACTAAATGAACAATAACTTAGATTAGAACACCAACGAAAAATAAAATCCTCACTGTATTATCATCCCCTTTTATCTTAAGACTCCAAGGTTGAAGGATTCTTGATTATTTCAAGGTCCTGTTGTGCCATGAGTCTACGACAATTCAAGAACAAAAGATCCTTCCAAACCAATAGTAGGTAAAGCATGAAAATACAGCAACAAGTATAGTCTAAATAGAACAGAAACAAACAATTGACAATGGGGAAAGAAAACCATTTCCTCTGTAATCCTAGATAAAGAAGTTAGCCCCAAATCATCATGTGATAGATGATTCAAAAACCCTAATAGAAAGTAAGAAAAATACCAAAAATTGTTCTCAAAGAAAAAACAGACTAAGTATGCTAAATATGGCTCTGAATCGATCCCCTTCTCTCGTGTGCCTCCAATCCTTTTATCCTCTTCCTCCCCCATCATCTCCTTCCTTCTCTCTCTTCTAACCGTTTGTCTTTACTTCGCGATTTTTCCCTCTAGGGGATGAGCTCCTTCTCGAAGTCTTGTGATATTGAAGAGAGGCCGATGCAGAGTCTGGGCTAAGATGTTGAGCTCGAGGCTAGGCCACATTGCTTAGTACTTTTGGGCTTCCTTACAGGATTGTGCCTTATAACCTGTAGATAAAACATTTAACCCATTAGTTAAGTAAATCATCACTTTATTCCTTTAAATTTGTAGCTCCAAAGGATAAGGCTTTTGTCTTAAAATCTCACTTTCAATCTCATTTTTAGAACTATACAGTCTTGATTTACTCTATTTTAGTCAAAATATTTTAGTCAAAATATCTTAAGGCCAACTTGGCTGCACCAATATTGCCTTCACGCAGCATGGGGAGCTCTGCTGGGGACCATGCATAGTACGAACCACCATCGCCTCCATACACTCTCTTGGCCAATTTTGGAGAAGAGTTATACTATACAGTTGCCTACTGTGTATGCAACCTCCGCACTCCAGCTGACATGTATTTTTTTTTTTTAAAGAAAGAAAACGTGCGTTTCGGACATTTCAATTTCTCCCCCCTCCCCGCGTTCTTCTTCATTTCTTCAGAAGGATTTCCCCCGCGTTCGCTCCTCCACTCCCCCCCAGCTCGTGTCCTTTCGCCGGAACTGTGTTGAGTCATCACTCAGGCGCCGTGTAGTCACAGATTCTCCTCTGGGTTCACCATATCTGTACGGAGGCTCCAGCTGCATCATTTTCCGCACGGCTTCAGTCCCTCCTCTGGTATTGTAGCTGCCGAGAGCCACCGCATGTCGTCTTAGAAGGGTAAGCGATTAAAGAAAAGGGTTTTTATTTTTCTCTTTTCGTTTCATCTCTCCATTTCTAGCATTACTCATTTTGTGTGTTTATGCGTTTATGGATCTGCGATTTGACGTTTGTTTGATCTGTGTTTTGTGGGGTTTTTGGGCTGTTGATGTTGTATGTATGATTTGGGATTTTTTGGTTGTGATAACATTCGAAATTAGCCGATTTGATGTTTGTTTGGTCTCTGTTTTGTGGGGTTTTTGGGTTGTTGATGTTCAATGTATGCCACTGATTTTTGGGCTGTTGATAACATCTGAAATGAGGAATATTTATTGGCTGGGACTGGTTGGAAGGGGAAAACACAGAGGGGATATATCCAATATTTAGATTGTATGTCTTCCAGTTTGTTCCTTCTTTTTAGTTTGGTGCTTTACATCCTGTTTTTTCATTAAAAACATTAATCAAAGAAAGCAATGTTTTTTCATTAATTCTGCTCTTCACTTTCAAGGAGCACTACTGATAATAATTAACTGATTACCACAAATGCGAAGAATAAAGGGTAGTGATAATATCAAGTGAAATAAATTATCTAATTATTGTAACAACCAGAAATAAGCAAAGAGAGATTGAAAAGAAGCAGGCCAGTAAAGAGGAAGGCATAACAAAAGTAGAGCACGTCAGGTTAAGCTAGTCAGCCCACAATCCATGATGTAGGCAAGCAAGTAAAGCATCAACATATAAGCATGCAGCAAACCAAAATAATCTTACCTTGGTATAATTCTTGATGTCAACACCATGGCCTTTGACATACAAATACCCTATCCCATTATAAGCCGAATGAATTTGCTGTCTGGAAGCAAGGGTAAGCCATTCAAGCGCTTCTTTGTAGTTCCTCTCAACCCCAACTGATCCCCGAGCATATATCTCTCCAAGAACTTCCATTGACCTTGGCTCCCTTTTCTCCACAGCCTTCAAAAACCACGACACTGCCTTGGCATGATCAGGCCTCAAACCTCTAAGCCCCAAGTAGTAAAACATGCCAATTGTGTACATGGATTCAGCATTCTCTTTATGTGCCTGAAATTCCAGAATCTGGACTTCGTCAGCAAGAGGAGGATAAAAAAAATCTGATTCCCCTAATCATATAAAAAATATACTACCATTTTTGTAGCTAAATAGCTAGATACTACCATTTTCAATTTTCTGATGTTTATTATATTGTTTAAATCAAAATAGTGGTAGTTGGTATGATTGCTAATCTTGTTCCTATTTCATGGTTCCATCCCTTTGTCTGAGCATTTGTTTTTTTCCTCAGGGAACAACAAAGGCCCTTGTGTTGAGAGAGATACCTGAAACTCGAGTTCCCAAACTACTATCCGATAAAGAATATTTGGCTTCTTGTGACATAGCAGTGTTTGTTCATGACAGGTAAATCTTTGGTTTGATAACTTGTATTGTTTTTTTAACCTATTTCCTGAATTTCTTGGGAAATTTCCCTTATTGATGCTACTGCACATTTGCACATGGGGTAGGTTTAACCAATGGCTTTTTAACTTTGATGCATGATAGACAAAGCGTGTGTATGGGTTTTGTTTGTCTTTTCTTTTCTTTTCCTCTTTTGTTCCTAAGGAGTTTTAACTATCTAGTATCTACCAAGGAATTGCCACTAACTCTATTAAAAGGTCAACTTAATTTTTCAATACTAATTTTTTTTTTAAGTTCAATCTTTCTTTTTACTAATCGAAGTGACAAGAATACTATATTATTTGACTTGGTATGACTTGTTGTGTGGAGATAAGGTTATCAAGGTAGTTTATTGAAGAGTTTTGGTGGCAGACCTATTTTACTTCTATTTGATGACACTTACTTGTGGGATGTTGGGTCCCCTCAATCTCATAAAAGAAATAAACGTTGCCCGTACAAGGATAAATGATCATAAGTTCTCTTCGGCAAAATGATTCAGTGTACATCTGAGTAAAAGAAAGCTGCTCACATTTTGTTAAAATGTTTTTCATACAAGGATACAGTTGTTATCTCAAATGTAGCCAAGAACTATCCTTTTTCAAACTATAAATTTATTAATTTCTGATTAGCATTTTCCGTTCTTTTTCTTTCTTTTTGAAAAGAAGCAGAGGAATCAACCATCGCGATCCATGGGTTTTGCAAACACTCCTTGCCAAGCTAAACTCTCTGCAGTTTTCTAGTACAGTAATATACAATATGTTTGTCTATTTTTTTCAAATAGAGCTTTTCTTAACATAGCTGTTAAAATATTTACTTGATCATCCATTCTAAGGGAAAAAACAGACTGAGGATTTAGATTGTTTGCACTCTTTATTTCTTGCTGTGCGTTGCTGTTTGCTCTGGCTAAATGAGAACCTCTTGAGACAGTTCTTATCACTGTTTGCTGTCAAAAGTCCTACAGCTTCCAGCTAAACCGTGGTCATGGTGGTTATTACTAATAAAATGTGTCCTCTTGCCCACCAAAACCACGGATAATTAATACTGCATCTCAACAGCCATGTGCTACGATCTTAACTCTGAATCAAAAGGCATGTAGGCTATCAATATTGGTAGGATGTTTGGGTTGAAACTCTATGAATATTGGTGGCCATGTAGGCTGTGTTATTTGAAATATGATTGTTTGGGTTGGATTTCCAGTGCCCTTGATTTCCGGTTGCAATCATGTTGATTATAGGATTCTGATCTGATCACTTGAAATTAATAAATGTAATTCTTATATGAAACTGACGTTAACATAGTTGTAAAAGTTTAGATTTTTTGGGGCGAGCTAGAAAGAGTTCTTTGCATATGTATCTACATATAAAATTGATTATATTATCATATTTGTTACTCAAAAAATCTAATTTACTCAATATAATATAAAATTGATAATATTATCATATTATATTAGATTATCATATTTGTAAAAGTTCAGTATCATAGATGAAGAATGTGATCCAACCCATTAAATAATTTGAATGAAATGAATATTAGATAATTTGGTAGTCATGCCTAAAAAAAAAACCAAAATTACAACTCAAATTGTAATTTGACCTCTTCTTACAAATTTGAAAATACTATAAACAATCTGCATTTAAGAACACAAAGATTGATGTTAATGCCAAATATCGGAAATAGTACCATAGTCGCATACTTCCTACAATTTTCTGGCGAAATAACTCTATGTAAATGGGCATTAGTTTTTATAAAATATTAATATTCTTATAACTGTATTTTATAAATCAATCTGCATTTAAAGTTTTAAAATAAATTTATAAAACTTTTGAAAAAATAGCTGTCTTTGATCACTTTTCATCTGAATTAAAATAATAATAACTGGATTTCTATTGTCCTCATGAATCCACCAAGTTTCTCCATCATCAGATTTCTTTTCATCACAATCACTACTTCATCCAGTTCACCACACATGCCTTTCTCCCCCTTATGCATCGAGGGTCCAACAAATTCACTAGGCTCCTCAACATCAGATGCTAAAAACGTCTGCCAATTCCAGCACCCTCACAGAAAAGGAATTTCCCTGCTGCTATCATCCTTTGGAATTCATAATTTTTACCAGCAAAGCTCCTGCCCTGGAGATCCTGTTGCCTCTTTTGGCTTGAATGGGACTACTTTTGATTACTTTTTATGCAGCCTTTTTCCACTCTTAGCTTCTAATTATATGTCTTTGTTTCGTGTACTCCCCCTGTACTTGGACCATGCCTAATTAATTATGAGGTTTAGATGATTAATGCATAGTTGTTAGATATATTTGATATTTCCGTCTTCTTTTGTGTATATAAACTATACCTTGTGAATGCATGTTGAGGGATTTCTTCTGCTAATATGATATTGTAACACTCAATACTTACTGAATAACAGCGTGATGGGCGAAGAAGAAGATGGAAGGCCTACGTGGCCTTCTACATCGATTTCACGTGCCCAGGTATTTATTTCATTGGTTTTTTGAACATATCCAAGTGTGAGATACTGTAGCATGTATTTATTCCATTGTTTATTTGGATATTATAGGGATTTTATGGTACTGTAAATCCATATCCATATAACCTGCCATATATGATGCCTCCAAATCCATATCCGTATGCATGGGGCAGCCAGGTAATAACAAGTTATTACGTTTATTGATTTTTTTTTTCCACGTCTGGGTTTGAGTCATTCTAACAAAGTGGGTAATTGCAGCATCTGGCATTGCCACCCTTTGGACCAACCATGCCATCCCCTCCGTCAAGTAATCCAGCCGAGTTGAGACGAGGTGAAGATACAACCCAGGTAGTTCATTTCAGTCTGATTTTATGGTTTGTGCTTGTAGCTCGGTATTTTTCTCACTGAATAACGTGCATTCCAAAAAATGTAGCATTCGGCGATTCCACCATGTGTGCCAACTATGCCCTACCCACCTTGCACAAGTGATTCATCAACTATGCCATTTAGAGCTGAAGGTGAAAAGAATATTGGAGGTACACTTTTAACCATATGCAATCTCATCCATTGTGTATATATATATATTTCTAATCCTAACCATGCAATCTTCCTTGTCAGAAACCTCATCCGACGTAAATGTTGAGCAAAATGCGGAGGGGCTGAATGAAGTATCAGATGAGGATAATAGAGTTGAGCCTCCAAGATCTGGAATGTAATTCTCTACTGATGAAGAGGTTTTACTTTATTACAAACGATATGCCAAACAAGAGGGTTTTGGTGTTATCATAAAAAGGACAAAGAGAGATATGGATGGGGGTGCGAAGTATGTGATGATTGGTTGTGCACGTGGCGGCAAGTACTATCCAAGCCACAGTAATTTATCAAAGCCACGACCAATGACAAAAACGGATTGTAAGGCAAAAATAAATGCCCGCTTTGTGAGCGGGGTATGGGTGTTGACCAGTGTTGATCTCCTTCACAATCATGATATCGTTAGCCCACAAAAATCTAGATTTTTTCGATCTCACAAATGTCTAGATGAATACAGTCAGAGGATGCTCGAATTGAATGACAGAGCGGGTATTCGGTTGAATAAAAATTTCCAAGCATTAGTGACTGAAGCGGGTGGGTTTGAGAATTTAGATTTCCAAGAGAAAGATTGTAGGAATTTTATTGATAAAGCTAGATATTTAAGAATGGGTAAAGGAGGTGGTGAGGCACTAAATGACTACTTCAAGAGAATGAGGAAAATGAATGATGGCTTTGTGTCCGTCATGGATTTGGATGATGACTTTAGAGTTAGAAATGTGTTTTGGGCTGACGCAAGAAGTCGAGCGGCATATGAATATTTTGGTGATGTTATTACGTTCGATACAACGTACCTAACAAATAGGTATGGGATGCCTTTTGCCCCCTTCGTTGGTGTCAACCATCATGGACAGTCCATACTCCTAGGGGCAGGCTTGATTTCAAGCGAAGACACCAGTACTTTCGTATGGTTGTTTGAAGCATGGTTAGAATGCATGAATGGACGGGCACCCGAATCCATCATAACAGACCAAGACCGGGCAATGAAGAATGCGATTCAAACTGTATTCCCGAATGCAAGACATAGATATTGTCTTTGGCATATAATGTGGAAACTGTCGGAGAAATTGGGCTCCCACTCGGAATACGATGCAGGGCTGAAGAATGCCATCCAGAGTGCAGTCTATGATACACAGACTTGCGAACAATTTGAAGAGAAGTGGGGGCAGCTAATTCAAAAGTATGACCTTACTGATAATGCATGGTTGCATGGGTTGTACACCGAAAGGTCATTTTGGGTACCAGTTTACTTGAAAGGTGTATTCTGGGCTGGTATGAGCACCACCCAACGGTCTGAAAGCATGAACGCCTTTTTCGACGGATTTGTGCATTCCGGTATGACATTAAAAGAATTTGTCGATCAATTTGACAATGCTCTAAGGAAGAAGGTGGAGACGGAGACTACAGCTGATTTCCAGTCGGGTAACCAGATGATCCCATGTGTATCCCAATTCAAAATTGAGAGGCAGTTTCAATTAGTGTACATGAATGCAAAATTTAAAGAGGTCCAAGCAGAAGTTTGGGGGATGCTTTTATGTAACCCTTCACTATTCAGCACAGAAGGTAGCATTTCCACCTTCGATGTTTTCGAAGAAATTTCCACACCTGATGGGCAGTCCAAAATTTTGAAGTACATAGTTTACTTTAATGAAGAGGAAACCGATGTTAAATGCACGTGTGCCCTGTTTGAGATGAGGGGGATTATCTGTAGGCATGCATTTAAAGTTTGCCAGATGAAGTACATTCAGGTGCTACCAGAGAAATATGTGTTGGATCGATGAAGGAAAGACATAAAAAGAAGATACACGTTGGTTAAGAGTAGCTATGATGATCAACGGGTCAATGCGGACGCAAGGCGATATGACCTTGTCGTTAAAAGGTGTCTACGATTTGCGACACGTGTATCTCGAAATGATGATAATGTGAGGGATTTCTTTCATCTTTTGGATGAGTTGGAGCAGAAGTATGTAGGATTAGAGCCCGAGTCCGGAACTCCAAAGTTAAAGGAGAACATGGTCGCCGATAAGGGTAAGAAAGTATTAAGCCCGCACGTTGTTCGGGGGAAAGGGAGACCTCCTACGAGAAGAAAGGTCCCCGATGGTCGAGAAGGCTACAAGAAAGAGAAATAAGAATAAGGTATTATATTTTCTAAAGTCAGTTGTGTAGATATTGGACTGCATACATATATTGTTCCTAATAGATGTTGCCTTGTTCAATTGGACAATTTAGACTTACAAGAGGCTATTTGACGACGGATCTCAGAATGTTGACCTACCGGTGTCAGAAGTTGGTGCTACTGTTGACGAGGTTGTTATCCCAACACAGTCTAGTACTCTAACACAAGTAAGGCCTCCGGCCAATGATGAGGTATGAGGTTGTTGTTCCCTGTAAATGGGCATATATATTTTTCTGTTTTTAATGTAAGCTTTAGAAATAATTTGACATTATTATTTATATTCAGGCTACGCCAAGCTTGCCCCATGGAACTTAGCATAGATATTGTCCCTGAGATGTGAGTGGAGCATTGGCCTGCTTATAAAATATTTGGATTTTGGACATCTCAGTCTTTTGTGAACTATGGTGGAAGATAGAGATTGGGCATTTTGTCTGAAAGCCCAATATGGTGGAAGCATGCTCATGCGTTTTGATAGATATTTTCAGCTACCTGCACAGGGTACCAAGTTAAAAAAGCTAAGTATTACTGCTGTTGGTAAGCGTGAGAAACTAACATAATGTTGTATGAGTTTTAACTAATTCAAACTTCCTACTGATGCATCATTTCTAAATGCTACTACATTTCAAATTCTTCTATCATGTAAGCAAATTATAACATTACAGTTTGGTCCTATTGGGCTTAAACAAGCATATATTATTATGCACTACTATTTTCTTAGTGAAGAAAAATACGTGGAAGGGTACACTAACATTACTGTTTTTTTAAATGCTTTTGTACATTCTTGATTAGTTGCTTTTGTCTTCAGAGATTCCTGATTGTTACTCAAGCATTGTATTATGCACTTCTACCATTGAATGAGGAACCATCATCATCCTGGACTTCTACCATTGAATTTTGGAGATGTTTGATTTCTTGGAATTTAGAAGCTTGCGTTCGCATCCACTTTGCTATAAATATTTGTGAATACTATAAATATTTGTTTTAGTTCATTATATATGTGTAGGAATATGTACATGGTTATCCTGCTATCATTTACTATCTTTGTGATACTCTTGCAGAAGCAGTCAGATTCTTTTTGGTCCTGGTCAACTATTGTGGAGATTGTGGCAGGGCATACGAAGTGGGCATTAGCCAGATTTTGGACTGGTTATGTATTAGAAATTTGCATGCTATGTTCAACTTCAAAAATGGGTGAAGGAGAATGACTTTTGTAAAGAAATTCGTAGCACCACTTTGAGGAATTTTGTTGTTGTTTTGGATACAATCTTGTATTGTTTGTAAAAAAATTTGTATATGAAATGGAGAAAAGTTCGACAGAATTTTTAGTAGTGTTTTAATTAAGGTTGTGCAGCTAATTAAAATACATAAGTTTGTTGAGGATAATTATTTATCCTTTTCTTTATTTAGTACTAAATATGCCAGATGAACGTGTATACATATTAACTTATATAAGTATATGTTAATAAATATATATATTTATATATATATATATATTCCTTAGAAATGTAGCAGGGGGCATCAAGAATCAAGGAAGAACCTTGGATGGCCACAGGAAGAACCTTGGATGGCCATTGAAGCTGCATGGAATGCATTGTTTGCTGAATGTGGGAAGAAGTAGAAGGAGGAATATGCAGAGCTCAAATGGGTTATATTGGTGGTGAGCTACCTGCTGGGATAAAGTGCTTCAAATGTAAGTAACAATTTTTCGTTATAATAAGAATGAGCTTTACATTTATCATATAACCTGTTGACTAGTATGATTCGTGATCTATAGTTAGAATGCCTAGCATTCTCTAATTCTAGTTCGCTGCTGTAAAATGCATGTCATAGTAGCTGTAGTAGCAAGTGAACTGAAGGAGGTGTTAATTGAAATTACAAGACTAACTACCCTTATGAATCTGACTTTTCAGGTTGTTGTTCAATTGGACACACTATCAGTCTCGTGCTTGGATAAAACGTGAATACACCCAGGGGGATTCTTTCTGAGTGAATACATCCACTTTGATTATTTCTGATGAAGGTATATGATGCTCAGCACTTCTATTCAGGTATTAGAAGTATCTATCAATTTTGAGTCATTTGTTTGTCTTATCTTGGTTTGGATTGGGATTTCACCAAGTGGCATGTTGTGATGGGTTAGTCTGGACATTCATACTACTTGGTATATGTTGTTGTGTTGGTGCCATTGGATCCTTGGCCGGATGAAGCTGTATTTAAAGAGCTACATAGAGTCAAGGTTTTTTGTGGTGATTTGGTGTTAGAGTCATTTGAGGTTACCAAAAAATGTCAAAATTCATAACTGCCTGTCACTTCACATATAGCCTCCTGAAGAATGACTGACGTTATGTTCTTGCTTTTGCTTCCTGTTGCCTCCCTTTGAGTAACATACTAATTCGAATTTCCTCCCTTTCAGTCATTTTCTTCCCATTTCAGAATATAAATATGCTAAATGACATCCTTGTCTTATGTTAAGCTAAATTAAAAGGGTTTAGTGGATCCCATTCCGTGAGCTTAATTTTCCCAAATGCTTCTCCTGTTATGTAGCTAAATGGAACTCCATATCATCTGAGAAAATGTACTTCACCTTATATTTTGACCTTCTCACTTCAATAAGGGTACAAAATAAACCACTTGGTGTGTTTTTTGGTCATGATTACTGCTTCCCCACTTAACGTGATGTCTGGTTTAAGTTCTGTTACTGAGACGGTTATTTGTTTCACATATTTTTATTGTGAAAGCTATTCGCATAAGAGTTTTGAATGCTATGATGATATTAGAAGATTATGTGTATTAGGCCGTGGTCTGTGTGAATCTATTTTTCCTTTCCTTAATTTTATTGATTTAGCTTATTTTAGACCACTTCTTATTTGCTTTCAAATTCTGCAATATTTTGAGATCCACCTTTTCATTTTCTTGGTAATACTGATGTGCCTCTTATGCTTAGTTATTTCTAACCCTTTTTCATTATCTATTGCCACAGGGTTATAAAGAATCTGAAACCATGCGGTAAGCAATTTAGAATATTACACTTGATCCAAAATTTTGGTATAGGCTAGCTGCTTTTGGTGTCTGTGTTGCTGTCACCTATATTCTTGTGGCAAGGAGTTTAATTAAAGGGGACATAAATTGTGAATGCAATCTGGAAAAATTTGGTGTTAAATAGACAAAAAAAAAATTTTATAACTGGACCAAGTGCAATGAGCAAGTGGTTGTCTTTGGCGTCATGTGGGATACATTAGTTTATTGTCTTAGTCATTTTGTCTATGTTTGTACCTAATATTACTTTGATGTTCAGAACTCTTAAGCTGGAGCAAGGTTGTTCTCATGAGGTGCATTGTTCAAGAGAAAGGAGCCAGGCAGCATGGATAGCAATATTACTTTGATGTTCAGAACTTTTAACCATTGTAGTTAGACGAGTCAGTTGGAAAGTTGTGGTGATGTTACTTTATGTGCATATGCTACACTGTACCAAACTTATGGTGTTAATTTGTAAAGATTCTACAAATTCTCTGCGTTTGTGTTTTTATTTATATAGCACTGCATCTGTGAAATAAAAAGAGCAGTATACTTTCCAGCAGCAGCAAAGTAAAAATTGTAAATGACAAAAATAGACATCACTCAAGAACATAACTTCAGAATTTTTTTTGATTTCAGGTGAATTTGTAATAACAAACTCTTGGATCTTGGACCTGTCTTAAGTTTTGCAATGTTATGTGGTTGATTTTATTGAGGGTTGTGATCATACGTCTTAATTGAAAATAGTTGTTTTTACATTTTGAACCAACTAGATCGTATGTGTGGGAGGATCTAGAACAATGGATCAATCTGATTTTTACAATTATTTTTCCTGAATTAGCCGTGAAGGACGTTAAAGTTGGCCATAGAAACAAAATCACTTCCTCTGTGGGAAGGTCATGGAAAAAAAGTGCTTATCTTTCCTCTAATAAAGCCAAGTCCAAAAATATTTCCAACTCCAAGTACCTAATATCCAACAAATATTGCCAATGCCAAATATCACTCCAAAAATGGCTACGCCAATTACACATACAGAACATTGAACTTAATATCCATATCTCAAGTACATAATTATATACATAGATAATATATCAGCTACATGTTAGGATCCGATCAGTCTATTTTTATTTAAAACTAACATGATACATCTATATTCAGAACCAACCAAAAACTATTACAAGAGATACAATCCAATATAGACACAACAATATACGTACAACCCTATTCTCTACTATCCTTCTGCGAAGTTCGTCCTCTTGCTTCTGAAGCGTTCTCTCTCTCTTCTTCAATTTGTCCTTTTCTTTTTGTGCTTCATACTCACGCAACAACAAAGCATCCTCCCTCTTCCGAATTTCATTCTCTCTAGCCAGGTTTTTCTCA
>QEOT01007441.1:0-42243 GCA_003123785.1 Pterocarya stenoptera | reverse complement strand
ACACAAAACATATTATAAGAAAATATTTTGGCAAATTGCTAACTGTTTACTTGGCAATTATTTTACATTCAACACTTAACATAGTTCATCACAGAGAGCTTTTACAAAAACAAAATGTAATTTACAAGGGATGTAACCTAATTTCTAAAGGGTTTTTTATTTGGAATACAAATAATACTAGGGTTTTCAGTCGGCTTTGGCTTTTGTGCATTGTACCATAGAAATGATACATGGCCATTAACATTGGAATTCAGACGCAGAGCATAAAAAAAATCCTGAATTTAATGTGTAAACATGTGCGACTGAGAAGTGAGTCCCATTAACGTGTGTCTCAAAAAAAAATGCAGAAACTCTGCGAGAGAGAGACGCAGCATTGACACAAAGGTGGACATTTAAAACGAATTGGAAAAAAAAATTACCTTTGCCGGAGATTTCCTCAACTAAAGAGGGTGAGGGAGATGGGTCTTCAAAGGTTGTGCTGAATCGGTCCCTGTGTCTCAAAAAAAAAATGCAGAAACTCTGAGAGAGAGAGAGACGCAGCATTGACACAAAGGAACGCATTTGAAACGAATTGGAAAAAAAAATTACCTTTGACGAAGATTTCTTCTACTGAAGGGGGTGAGGGAGATGGGTCCAGCGGCTCGAGGCTGAAGGGGGGGAGAGAGGAGGGGTGAGAGAGAGAGAAGGGCTTCAAGTTAGATTTTCCGAGGAGAGGTTGTCGAATTTTTCTAGGGTTCGGGAGATTTTGGGCAGTCGGTGTGAGAAAGAAGGCGTGAGAGAGAACTGTTTGAGGTTCGGGAGGGAGAAGAGGGAGAGTTCAGAGGCCTGAGGGTCGAGGAGGGAGATTCGTTGCGTCGAGTGAGAGGGAGAAGAGGGAGAGGAGAGTGAAGCAGTCGGGAGGGAAAGTGAAAGTGAAAGCAGCTTGGGAGGGAAAGTGAAAGCAGCTCGGATTGATGTTGTTTGATAAACCGTGACGTGGGAGGGAATCGGGTTCGGCCACGTCAGGAGTGTGCAGTGCGGTGAGCGAACCGGAGGTTGAGTAGAGTTTTCGTTTGGAGAAAGATCTAGCTCCATTTCTTTTCTTCTTTAACTTTCTCTGAAACCAATAAAGAAATGTGAAAAAGCAGAGAATATATGCATTCAAAGAAACTGAGAATGGTGGGGTGTGTGTATATAGGCTATAGCAGTCGGGAGACTGTTTTACTGGTAAAGATGTGCACCAGACGAGCTGCTTTGTTTATACTTTATTCGGATTAGAAGGACAAAAGGATAATATATATAATATAATTTATTAAGTCAAAAATATATTTATCCTTGATATACATATAGTAAGTTTAATATTAATATTAATGTTTAAAATTAAAATTTTATGTTATATCATATGTTATAAGATTAATAGACTTGAATAATAAGATTAGAATTTCATATTAAATTAATTAGAAATTTGGCATATAATATGTAATATAAAATAAAAAATTATAAGTATATATACAAGTCTGGTTTGATTTAAATTGATTTTCAAAATATAAAAAATGGTACTGCACCGATTTTGGTTCTTAAGAACCAATACCGTTCCAATATCTTACAATTTGGACCAATTTCATCAGTACAATCTGGTCCGATTCAAACAATTTTTTTTTTCTCACATTTTTTACACCCCTAATTGTAACTTGTAAAAAGAGTTCTAAAATGAGAATGTTTTGATAAAATAATTATACTTTTATTAGTCATTTTATAAATATTTTGATTGTAATTTTCCCGTTTAATTGGATTGACTTAAACGGCAGGGATCTGAGTTATATATAGATTGAGCCATGATTATAAATTCCAAATTTTTGTCGTTATTTTCAAAATAATTTAGTCGGGAAGAAATATTCAGACTGGAAAATTTTCTGTGACTTATCCATGATGTAGTTGCAAAACAGTCCTTACTAAGAACCAGTACACTCCCAGGATCACTCCCAGAATTAGTCGGGACACGATTCCTGGACACCTGACGCCATATCATAAAAATAACAGTATTACCTCAAAACCAGGGGAGGGGTAGGTTGGTTGGAAACGTCTCATTTCGGAATACATGTTGGACCAATGTTCAAAAGAAAGTCTGCACAGAAAAAACTATCATGGTGGCTTTCATTGTAAACAACACGGTCCGAAGATTAGATCCAATCTGTCCTCCACAACGTAAGGAGGTATCATGCGTCAAGGATTAAAGCACCCAAGTCTCGAAGAGAACCAACTTAAACACAAAATCTATGATTTCAATTTAACAAAATTACGGAGGATAAATAAACTAAACTGATTTTGAAGCACATTTCGGCTTAATTAACCACCGGTAATTTCGACAATACAAAATTGCAAATCAAATGTCCAAACAAGCTCATAATGTTATGCTCAAAAGTTTATAAAATGCAAACAAAAGGCGTAAAAGAAAAAGACCAGATAGAAAAACTAAGACAATATTTCTATCCCACAGGCAATTACTCCTCCTCAAGGATGGTTCCCTTCTCACTGACATAGATACCATCAAGAAACTTCCGGATATCCTTGTTCTTCACATGACATTTCTGCAAACCCAAACAGTGGGCAGATCAGCAAGTGCAAGCAACATAGTATGAAAATGATTGTTCGCATTTATGGAGAGAGAGAGAGACCTGGTTTATCAAGGCACAAGACCGAGAAACGAGTTCAATGTCATTCCCATCTAAAACTAGCTCATCCTTGACCTTTTCGGAACGGAGAATGGACACTCCATCAAGCATGTCCACTTTTCTTACCTAACAACCAAAAATACAATGTCCAATGAAGTCCACATTTCACTATTGAATAAGATAAAGTTTAACATCAATGTACTTGAATTAAATCCGCTAGCACCATCAAAGACAAAAAATGCACTCTCAATATATATGATCTACAAGACTTGCAAGATAGATACACCTTGAGTAGTAACAATTTCCACAATAGCCACAACAGTGCAAACAAATGGCAACCAATATGAAACAAGAAAACAGTTTAAACAATACCAACAACTCTATTTTTATCCCACCCCCTTCCAATCCTTTTCTTGTGTTTTGTGTGCAAATACGCAGGCATCTACGCTTGATAAAAGCCTTATCCAAAGGATGCAACAATGAGTTACCAAATGAGGTAATATAGTATCAGTACCAAAAAAAAGAAAGAAGTAATATGGTATCAGTGATATTTAAAAAGGGAAAGTGGAATATCCAATGCCACCATATCATAAACAAATTTTCAGAAAAAGCACGGGGTAAAAAGGAACCCAAATTAATAAGACTAACAGAATAAACAATATAAGATCTATCATGAAACAGGTAAACTATGAAATAACACTTCCAGTTAGGAACCTTCCAGTAAAGAATCAATTTACACCAACAATCTAATAAATTCAACTAAATAATGAAGTAAGGTTCGAATATCGTTACTAATTCTCACAGATCAAACCACCATTCGTATATAAACAAGACAGATGACAGAAAAATAAAAAACAATAAACAAGNAATTTTTTTTTTCTCACATTTTTTACACCCCTAATTGTAACTTGTAAAAAGAGTTCTAAAATGAGAATGTTTTGATAAAATAATTATACTTTTATTAGTCATTTTATAAATATTTTGATTGTAATTTTCCCGTTTAATTGGATTGACTTAAACGGCAGGGATCTGAGTTATATATAGATTGAGCCATGATTATAAATTCCAAAATTTTGTCGTTATTTTCAAAATAATTTAGTCGGGAAGAAATATTCAGACTGGAAAATTTTCTGTGACTTATCCATGATGTAGTTGCAAAACACTCCTTACTAAGAACCAGTACACTCCCAGGATCACTCCCAGAATTAGTCGGGACACAATTCCTGGACACCTGACGCCATATCATAAAAATAACAGTATTACCTCAAAACCAGGGGAGGGGGAGGTTGGTTGGAAACGTCTCATTTCGGAATACATGTTGGACCAATGTTCAAAAGAAAGTCTGCACAGAAAAAACTATCATGGTGGCTTTCATTGTAAACAACACGGTCCGAAGATTAGATCCAATCTGTCCTCCACAACGTAAGGAGGTATCATGCGTCAAGGATTAAAGCACCCAAGTCTCGAAGAGAACCAACTTAAACACAAAATCTATGATTTCAATTTAACAAAATTACGGAGGATAAATAAACTAAACTGATTTTGAAGCACATTTCGGCTTAATTAACCACCGGTAATTTCGACAATACAAAATTGCAAATCAAATGTCCAAACAAGCTCATAATGTTATGCTCAAAAGTTTATAAAATGCAAACAAAAGGCGTAAAAGAAAAAGACCAGATAGAAAAACTAAGACAATATTTCTATCCCACAGGCAATTACTCCTCCTCAAGGATGGTTCCCTTCTCACTGACATAGATACCATCAAGAAACTTCCGGATATCCTTGTTCTTCACATGACATTTCTGCAAACCCAAACAGTGGGCAGATCAGCAAGTGCAAGCAACATAGTATGAAAATGATTGTTCGCATTTATGGAGAGAGAGAGAGACCTGGTTTATCAAGGCACAAGACCGAGAAACGAGTTCAATGTCATTCCCATCTAAAACTAGCTCATCCTTGACCTTTTCGGAACGGAGAATGGACACTCCATCAAGCATGTCCACTTTTCTTACCTAACAACCAAAAATACAATGTCCAATGAAGTCCACATTTCACTATTGAATAAGATAAAGTTTAACATCAATGTACTTGAATTAAATCCGCTAGCAACATCAAAGACAAAAAATGCACTCTCAATATATATGATCTACAAGACTTGCAAGATAGATACACCTTGGGTAGTAACAATTTCCACAATAGCCACAACAGTGCAAACAAATGGCAACCAATATGAAACAAGAAAACAGTTTAAACAATACCAACTACTCTATTTTTATCCCACCCCCTTCCAATCCTTTTCTTGTGTTTTGTGTGCAAATACGCAGGCATCTACGCTTGATAAAAGCCTTATCCAAAGGATGCAACAATGAGTTACCAAATGAGGTAATATAGTATCAGTACCAAAAAAAAGAAAGAAGTAATATGGTATCAGTGATATTTAAAAAGGGAAAGTGGAATATCCAATGCCACCATATCATAAACAAATTTTCAGAAAAGGCACGGGGTAAAAAGGAACCCAAATTAATAAGACTAACAGAATAAACAATATAAGATCTATCATGGAACAGGTAAACTATGAAATAACACTTTCAGTTAGGAACCTTCCAGTAAAGAATCAATTTACACCAACAATCTAATAAATTCAACTAAATAATGAAGTAAGGTTCGAATATCGTTACTAATTCTCACAGATCAAACCACCATTCGTATATAAACAAGACAGATGACAGAAAAATAAAAAACAATAAACAAGCATCAAAATCCAAACTAAGCAAAAGACAGAACCTCAATAGAAGAAAAATCCATTTCACAATTGCCGAAAAGGTACCTTCTTTTCACCCAAAAAATTACGGATCTCGATGGACTTGTTAGCGTTGGTGATGCTAGCGTTGATGGGGAAGTGAGCGTACACGAACCTCATCTTGTAGCGGTAGCCCTTGGTGACGCCGGTGATGAGGTTCTCGACATGGCTGAGAGCAGTACGGATCGACGCCGAGGTCTTCCGGGATCCGAACCAGGCCTCAATCTTCAGCTTTCGCTTGCCAGTTTCCTCGTCAGTGATGAGATCAAAGTCTAGATTGAGGTGCTTGAAGTTGCGGATGAGTTTACCGCGCGGACCCTCCACCTCGATGATCTTGGCGTTTATCTTGATTTTTACCCCGTCTGGGATATCCATAGTCTCCGACGAGAGAATGGTCTTCATTTTTGCTCTGTTTGTGTCTCCGAGTCTAAGCGAAGCGAAGAAAATGGAGGCACCAAAACCCTAGAAACCTAAATGACTGGTGACTTTATATAGCTGCGACGAGTCTGTGTATACAAAAACGCAGAAACCCTAAAATGCTTCCGTTCGAGAATTAGAACCTAATGTATTGGGCCCAGCCGTTGAGAGGGTTTCTTTAGTCTACAAGTAGGAGTGATCCGTACTATATGCCTAACTTTCGGCCCTCGGCCCATTCCCCAGCCAGCGGTTGTTTCACCCGCCGCCAGTGCGCCACACCCCCATGTATTCATCAGTGTCTTTATATAATTTATTGTAAATTATATTATCTTTAAAATTACCTGATTTCTTTGGTGCATTTTAACTTAGGTGAATGAGCATCCTCCAAGTTTTTAAGGTAATTTATTAAATGAGTTTCTTTAAATCTTAAATATTATTTGTAATTTAACGAGAAATTTTTTTGAAAATTCAATATCTTATCACTTTGGAATTCACATATTCTGTAGAATTGGTCTCCTGCTAGTGATGCTTTGGCTTATCACTTAGTATGGGATATCACAATATCCTCCCTTAAATTCTCAATGTCTTTGTTGGGACCGCCTGATATTTAGAGGATACCATATAAACTACTCTAATGGAGGTATAAGCCATATCTGACCTACATATTAAAAGAACTAGTTATTGATACAATTATAGCTTCATTTGGAACCATTATAAAGAGTAAGAGCTTCTCATTCTTAGGTTATATGGGATCTCATTCACCACTTACCTTTATTATTTAACAATTGTAGATGGGAAAGTTGACCATTGGGGAAACTAAATTGGTAGCATGCATTATGAAAAAGACATGATTCCGAAGAATTGTATAATCTTTTATGGAAGTTTTACTAATCCAACCAAAGTAAATAAAATAGAAATAGGAGTCGTAGAAGAGTTTCAGCAGGCAATTAGGATAAAAGAAAACAAGAAGGCAGCTCACCTCGTAGAATCTGGGGGAAGGAGTGCAAGGGACGAAACTTGAAAGATGTACAATGTAAGTCAACTGAGATGCAGTCATAACTCAGAAGATAGATAAAGTTGAAAATGTTAAAATCACAGTATACGACATGAAAGAGAGAGTTTTGAGAAGGTAACTATGACCAAATGATTGAGATGAGGTTGGTCCTCAAGGAGACATTGCCCTAGAAAGTGCAATATGTGCAAAGACATTAGCTAGCAAAACATTCATTGCTGGGAGATTCCGATCAGATATGGATTGAAGAATATCCTAGTTTCATTAAAACCATTGGTAATGCTAGCTAACATTTGAAATTGCTTCTTGTAGAGATGAGATAAGATAAGATGGGTTGAGAATATCCTAGTTTCATTAAAACTATTGGTAGTTCGGCCTCATTTGTTTTTATAGATGAGATGAGTTGAGATAAAAATTGAAAATTAAATAAAATATTGTTAGAATATTTTTTTTTTAATATTATTATTATTTTGACATTTGAAAAAGTTGAATTGTTTATTTTATTTTGTGTGAAAATTTGAAAAAATTCTCATGATTAGATGAGATGAGGTGTGCTGTGAAAACAAACGAGGTTAAAAGTTGACTAATTTAATGTGAGGTTGAAAGTTGATATGAGATGAGATAAAAGTTGAAAGTTGAATAAAATATTGTTAGAATATCTTTTTAATATTATTTTTGTTTTGAGTTTTGAAAAAAATAGAATTGTTTATTATATTTTGTTTGAGAATTTAAAAAAAATTTAATGATTAAATGAGATGAGATAAGATGGTTTTTATAACCAAACGAATCTTCAAGTATATAAATCAAAGTGACAAAAGTAATATATTAACTTAAAAATAATTAAAACTTTGCCTAACCTATTGCTAATGCTCTAGAGCTAACATTTTAAACAGATTTGCTAATGCCTATTTTCGTTCTCTCCATTTTCGATACTCTTTTATTAATTCATATAATTCCAGTACTTCCTCCTCAAGGCCATTTTTTTAAAGAATTACTTTTTCCCCTGTTCATTAAGAATTATTTACAATTTTTTTCTTCTCACTTTCAAAACTTTCACCTATCGATATAAGGATCTAATCGTTTATTTTAAAAAAAAAAAAATGAGCAGACTCACTTTTCATATATAATAAGAGAACTGTTATAGATACAAAAAGATTATATAAAAATAAATACATAAATTAACGTAACTTTATGTAATCCGTTAGATTTACTTTATAATAAAAATAACTTTACAATCTGAGATATCATATCAAACCATGTCAGTTTGTAGTTTTTTTTTTTATACTCCTTTTGTAACTAAAGTATTTCTCATAGAATAATAGTAAACTTTAACCCATTAGTAGTGTGAATTTAAAAATAAATAAATAAAAACCTTTAAATTAGAATACAATCACATTCATGTCACATAAAATAGATAATGTAATATTATTTTAAAAAAGTCATTAATACATATTTCATTTAAGCCGAAAACTCTCATTTTAGCATAACAAATTCATCTAGAAATAATTTTAAGAAAAAAAGTTATATTGGCTAAATTTGTTGTAAAAAATAAAGGAATTCCCAATAGGACAAACTTATATTTTTCTGAAACTCATAAGGTGTGGTCTTTCCTCCATACTTCTTTGAGACCTTTCGTTCTCTATTAGACTCTTCTTTGTTTTGTTTTGTTTTGTCTTTTAAACTGTTGGTGTTTTACTTCCAAGATAAATCAACATGCCGCATTATCAATTCCATCATAGCATTTGTAATGATAAATACACAACATATTTACAGTACATTTTACAATTATGTATTTGAAATGAAGGTATTTTTGTAATTTAATATTATTTTATAAGATATTTTACAAAAAATACTCTTCATTTTAAGACATAGTTCATGTGTAAAGTGTTGTAAAAATCTTTTTTCTTTTTTTGCCATATTTTTCGGTTGGTGCTAGCATCCAAATTTTTATGGGAAAATGTCATCTTCCACCTATAATCTACAAGATATTTACATTTTTTTGACCCAATCTATCAAAACCTGCACCCTCAAGCCACCAAAATATGATACTTAACACTCTAATTCAATTATGATCACTGGATCAACAAAAATTAGGTGACATGTCACAACTTTGACGTTCAAATCTTGGTGAATGGTGAAGTGCCAATTTTTAACAGTCTAAAGTTGTAATATGCGAGTTTCAATAACCATCTGTATTGGTAGCTTGAGGGTATAAAATGTCTTTATTCCCAATTTTTGCTTTCCAAGTGCAACCTATGATTTAGCTAAAACCACAGGTTGGAAACCCCTTTCAGTCAAGGGGCAGCACTAGGTGTACTACCAGTACTACTTACTCGACATTGCAATTTGCCCAGTCCATTGGTACCATCACTCATTCATTCAGTCATGGCTGTTACATGTTTTCATACATTAAAACATTCATTTCATTCATTCATCAGTCCATTTTATTTCATAAATATCGTGTAAAAGCATAAACGTAAACTTCATTTCAGAGCATTCTTTAAAAATCCTTTCATAACATCATTTAAAATTCATTTCATAGCGTCATTTAAATGAGTAATACTACTTATCATCTCAATTCTCATCATCCTTCCATCATCCTATGATGTGACATTAGATGATTGAAGACTATTTATTATATTTTACTTGTGAACCTATCATCTAATGTCATATCATGGGATGATGAGAAATGAATGATGAATAGACTTTTTCCATTTAAATACACTTTCATCTAGGGATATAAGAAAAAATTGAAAAACCAGTTGAATTGGACCGAACCGAACTGGTCGGTTCGGTATAGTTTGTAACTGGTACGCACCGGTTTGGTCCGGTTTGTAACCGGTTTGGTGTGTACCGGTTCTTAAAAACGAAAACCGGTTTAAACCGAATCAGATTGGTACATATATATTTTTAATTTTTTATATTATATATAATTTTTATATATATTATATGCTACATTTCTAATTAATATAATATGAAATTCTAATCTTATTATTCAAGTCTATTCGTCTTATAACTTAAAATTAGTATACTAGTAAAATTAGACAATAATTATACTATTTTAATCTTATTATTCAAGTTTATTAATCTCACTAATAAGTTAGACATTACTTACATTATACTATTATAATTGAACATTAAAGAATTAGTAATTGTTGATAATAAATATTAAATTCTCACAATTAAGTTTAGTATTAAAAAAGTTATAATATTAAGCATATATAGTGTCACACGTGTAAATGGTAAACTGAAAAATCGGACCGGATCGGACCAAAATCGAAAAAATAGAAAGTTTCAATTTTGGTGATGAATTGGTCTATATCGATTCTTAAATTTCTAAAACCAATACATACCGGTTCGGTTCCAAAATTTCTCCAAAATCGGATTGAACCAAACCCCGTTACACCCCTACAGTTTCATTGCATCCTTTAAACATCATTTAAAAGTATCCAGCGTAAACCTTAACATTTAATTTCATGGAAAATAAAGACAATAGCTACATTATATAACATCCATTCACATGCATACAACTATTACTTTGGGTACATAAATAAGAGCTGCCAAAGAAGGCATTTACTTGCATATACCTTTAAACACTTATACTTAGCATACTTTTATAAAACTTCATTTCATTTTCATAAAACATCATAAAGAGAAACTTCATTTCATTCCATATCATTTAGAAAACTTTATAAGAGTATGAACATAATACTTATCTGAACTCTATGCTATTTACATTTCATGCAGTTTATTTATGTTCGTGTCAGATGACAACCTACATGCATATATAACCTTAACGTCATTTCCTTCCTCAAGTGCATAGGTAACTAAACTTAGAAAATGAATAAACTATCCTCCACTTGGACTTCCTTCACTCAAACACACTCTACTATCCAATTCCATTCTCTGTGCTTTCTTTTATCACGTTTTTCCAAATTCTCGAACCATAGCTTAGGAGCCACTTGAGGTCCTCTTTCCAAACACAACATTCTACTCCATGTTCTTATCCTTTAAAGTGAACTCGATTAATTTTAAAGGTTAAGACACGCTACACCTTCATCACGGCGATAAAGGTGTAGCGTGAGAGAGAGAGAGAGAGAGAGAGAGAGAGAGAGAGAGAGAGCTTCGGTGGAGGGTCTAGATGCATGGCAGTTGGCTGGGGACCACTGGATGGAGGTGATCAGTGAGGCTCGGTGGCAGGCGTGCGGCGCCGTGGAGAGAAATCGAGGGAGGAGGGAGAGAGGCGCTACGAGCGTGTTTCGGCGAGAGAGAGAGAGAGAGAGAGAGAGAGAGAGAGATCCGTGGTGGGGGAGGAGATCAGAGGTGGAGGGAGGTCGGGCCATGTGGCAGTGGCTTTAGCTAGGTCGCGACGAAGGCGTGCGAGAGAAGGGGACGGCGTGGAGGGAGGGGAGGAGAGAGAGGAAAGAGGGAAATGTGAGGGGGATTAGGGTTTTCTAGGGATTTAATCTAGGCCCTACATCTAGGGGTCCCTAAATCTAATCCAACAGTAGAGATTAAATATTTAAAAATAACTAACTAAAATAAGTAGAAAGATGAAATGAGCCTATGTTTAAAACTCAACTTTGTTTTCTTAATCTAAAATAATATTCTTCATCATGATATAAAATAATGAAGTTTACTAAATATTTCTAAGAGAAATAAAACCATCTAAATAAATAGAGTTTTTTTTTTTTTACATAAAATGAAATAATGAATATTACATAATACTCTTAAAGAACTAAAATCATTTAAGTAAAATGGTTTTCTAAAACTATATTATTTTTGGGGCTTCAAAATATAAAAAAGCTCACTTAAAAATTATGCTTGGTTCAATAATACTAAAAACATCACATTTAAATAAATTTTGAACATTCAAAATATTTCAAAAACTTTAAAAATCATTTGTTAAATTTAAAACACAAATTCAAGATTTAAAACACAAAAGACAAGATTCGTGACCAATGAAGAGAAAAAGGAGCGGTTCCTTACACCTAAACTCGAAGCTACAAAGAAAAGATTGTCTGAGTCTCTGACTAAGATGATTGCCTTCCAATCGAACAGAACATCATCTAACAGATTGTCTATAGCTTAAGACAAACCAACGTTATTTACATGAAACATAAAGTAGGTTAAACAAAAGTACACGTCTTAATCAATCTTCCAAGGTTGATAATCTTCCATGATCACTTCTGTGGTGATGCATTATCGCCCGCCATAAATATAGTAACGGAAATACTCCATGAAGGATTGACCAGTTCTTGAAAAGAGGTAAACCAGGAAAATCCCAGATCGAATACACAGATCACACCATCTTGAATTTGTGCAAATGTAGCGGGTAGAAGAACCCTGTTTAATCAGGTTCCATGTGAATATATGATGATTAAAACCTTTTTTTCAGGTTCAAATAATCACTTGGCATGGTGTCATTCATATGATTATATATACCTGAAGTTCCTTTCTAATCAGGTTTCTGATAATCTGATTTGGGAGAAAAGATATTTGCAATCATGAATTTTACAACTGTCGCATAATTACTTTGAAAAAAATGAATAAAACATGCAGATATCTACATGAAAAAAAAAAAAAATTTTTTAATAGTGGACTCCACTCTTTTTCAAAACAATTACGTGACATTTACGCAATTTACAATTGTATGTAAAATTACTCTTTGATTTGGTATCATCCATAAGAATCTTATATTAAGCAAGTTCTGAGAATCATTTCATATGGCATCATCCATATGATTATCAGAGATTTTGATAATTGTTCAGCATGATATCATACATGAAACTTGCAGGGTATCATGGATGTACCTTTTTTAGGGCATCATTATGTTATAGTTCGATGGCAGAGATGTGGAGAAATTCAAATTGTTGGACACATTAGAGGAAACCTTTTTGAACACCTTCCAAGGAGGTTTCACATGGTATTATGGTTCAATGGTTGATACGGTGTTTAGATACTGTAGTTGGCAATGGAAGTGAAATAGAAACTGAGGAAAATATGTTGAGGTTTGGGATACTAGTTGGGAAATAATTATCTTGCATAAGTACGAAGATTATGGGATTTTAGGATTGAGCCGGTACTTTTTTTTTTTTTTTTTTAAGTGGGATGAGCTTGTAGTTAACACTCATCTTGTGAAGAATGTCAATAAGTGTTTGATTGGGAAGTAAGATAATCTCATTTCATCTCAATTCATCTTATAATTTTTCATAATTTTCTAGCCGAACATCATTCAAATATAAATACTTTTCAATTTCAAATATTCAACTTTTTCATATAATCATTACAACTTTTCCAAACTTTCAAACAAAATACCCAAATAATACAACTTTTTCAAATTTCAAAACAAAAATTATATTCTACTAATATTTTAATATTATAATTTATTTATTAAAATTTTTTTCTCTCCTTTCCCAAAACCCAATAAAACATCTTAATTCAAACTATTTCAATACTATTCACAATCAGATTTCTACTTGATTTGAAGAGCCTCCCATCCATACCATGTAGGATTCCAGATTTATCAACCCTGATAAGCCTTTCGTTTGCTGATCTTTCCAGAATCTTGAAACGTTGACTCAAACTGTCCAATGCAAGGTTAGGATTCATAAGACCGAATCTGAAAATATAAGACATATAAAACTCATTCAGTTCAACTGTAAGATTTTAGCAATTCGCACCATTCAAGCTGCAATTGACACAACTCAACACTGTTCAACTTGCAACTATCGATAGAAAAATGTACTTGAAAGCTCCCACTTACCGGTGCATTGGCCAATTTTGCATCTGGACCAACGCATGATCCACTGTCCTTAATAGAGACCAAAGTGAGCTTTTGACTGCCAAACGTATTTGGAAAGTTCGCATTGAGATAATCAGGTTTTAAATCTTGAAACTCGTAGCCATATGTGGCAAGGTCATTCGTGACATACTGAAAATCCATCCCGCAATGACTGTTGTTTGAGTCATCGGTGACAGGACAAGGCATGCCGAATGGCATATCCAAGTTGCAATGATCTGGAGGCTTTGGTAGGAGATCAAACATATACAAGCCTTCCTCGAGCTGCAAATCAACCTGATGATAGGAACAGGAACGATTGGGACAGGTATTTGACTCACTAGTTGTTGATATGCAGGAATTCAATGCCTTACCTCACTGGCTGTTGCTTCTAGCACTTCATTTGTTGCAGTGTAAGCATTATAACTATTTTGGTCACACCATTCAAGCTGCAAATTGAGACAACCCAACACAAAATTTCTCAGTTCAACTTGCAATTTTCAATTGAAAAAAGTACTTGATAGCTCCCACTTACCGGTTTGTCGGCCATTTTTGCACCTGAACCGGTGCATGATCCATTGTCCTTATTAGAGACCACAGTGAGGTTCTTTTGACCAACAAACATATTTTGAATGTACTCATTATCAAAATAAGCCGTTGCATCTGATAATTCATGGTCATGAGCGGCAGGCTTATAAGCACCATACGGAAAATAAGTCCCACTAGGACTGTTGTTTGAGTCATAAGTGACGGGGTCAGACATGCCAAATTGCATATCCAAGGGGGGAAACAAAGAGGACAAGTTGCAATCTGGTGGCTCTGATGGGAGATCAGATAGACTCAAGCCTTCCTCAAACTGCAACCAGATATAGGAACATGAACGATCGGAACCAATATTTAACTCACTAGCTATTGATTTGCAGAACTCAATGCCTTACCTCACTGACTGTTGCTTCAGGCACCTCATTTCTTGCAGCGCAAGCATTATAACTGACCGAATCCAAACCTCCCGTAGACTCTATTTCTTCTAAAGAAGATTTAGCTGTGGTGGCTGATGAAACAGTAGGGTTATTGTGTAGTGAAGTTGAAGGCATCAAAACATTGCAAGCTTCTATTTGCTGCAGCTCAATGATCATTTCTTCTATTTTCAGATCATCCTGATGAAAGAAATATGAATAGATAAGATAAGCACTTAAAATAGACAGCGCTTCTGAACTTTCAAAAAAAAATTTTGAATTTTAAGCTGAAACTCAATTCTTTTCTCACATTGCTAATGGTAAGTTCATTCTCTGCAGCGTGAGCACTAATATGTTTGTCATCACACTCGGCAGCTGTTGTAGTGCCGGATATTGTTTCATCACAATTTTCAGGTGTTGTAGTAGCTTCCATATCTGATGCAGGGAATACCGAGGCCAGAAGTAGCTCAGACTCTGATTCTTCATGAAACAATTTGGATACAGCGGGTGATGAAACAGCAGGTCCAGCATCATTAATGGTTGGATCTTTAATACTCTTTTCATGTTTATAGGATAATCGGCAGAGTACAAAGGCATTCTGCATAAAGTTCATCAGCAAAGTGAATCAGGGTGATCAATACCTACCAATTGGGTTATTAAAGAACGGCATGGTAAGAATATGTAAAGATGTGTATCAGAACGACAGAGATATGACAAGGAATTTGTCCTCTTTTTTTTATAAAAAGAACAATGCAACCGTTCTAATAAACCAAGAGACTTCCTCTTTAAAGTAAGGACAGCTAAAATTAAAATTACCAATTGAAACAGTCCTCAACTCGCTGGTTATGTTGATCCCAAGTAAAAATTTAACAGATTTAATAGATTCCATACCCCTTGCTAATTGAATAATTCATCTTTTTAGGAGGACCTCCACGTAAGTTTCGCAGAAATATGGTATTAAATCCACAAAAACGAGACTTACAGGAATTTCCACTAAGAAAAAGAAATGTGAGGCCAATAATATCACAAACCAATCATTTAAACCAACCTGACCGGGATGGGTGCCATCAAGGTCCTTCAGGGTTGTATGGTATTCATGAATCACCCAATCTGTTTTCTCGCCTTTACCACGCCCTCTATAGAATACCAGAAACTTTTTCTTTCCAATCATTCCAAAGTCAGACATGATTATCTTGTCATTTCCAGTCACTTTCCAAAACCCAGCATTGGTTGCCCGGTTCGATCGATTCCCACTTCGATGCTTCAGATCCAGTGGCGAGAAGAACCACAACTCGGGATATGCGGTCTTTATGCCAGATGAATCTAAACAGGCTGAGCATAAATTCGAGGGCTAAAAATGTTAGTAAACTCAAGCACAGTATGCAGGATTATCAAACAAAGAGTTAATGTGCAGTAAAAGAAGGTAGAAAATTAAAACAACACAAGAAGAAGAAAAAATTATAAATAATATGATTACGAAACAATTCAAACAAATAACGATGAAGTTACCAATTCAAGTTCCAAACGAGAAAATCAAATGGTCATACTGAGGAAGAGACAAATATTTTATTGGTGTCACATTTCTCATACCGATTTAATTTCCCGAGAGCAAGTTAAATAAACAGTTATCCCAAAAGGTTAAGCCTGCAGATATGATCAACTTAACCAGTTAATAATTTTTCCAACAGAGTTTAATAAACATAAGAGAAATAGAAAAATCAATGACATAAAAAATCCAAACAACAATTCGCAAAGAGGAAGACTACATTTCCCGAGTAACAAAGAATCACAAACTTTTGCAGGGAAAAATAAAACATGAATCTGGGTCTCTGATGAAAAGAATGGGGAGCATGTATCTTACCTTTTAAATCCCAGGGCTCCCATTTGCAACTCTGAGCTTCGGGAATGAAGTCGACTAATTCATCATTCCCAGTGATCTTTGCCCTCAAGAAAAAGTCGATGACCTTGTCTTCCGGCGGATCAAATCTCATACATCGTCGCACTTTCAGAGGCAACGCATCCATATCACTAGCGAACAAACAGAATTATAACAAAGTCTAAGCGCGAGCGAGAGTGAGAGATGAAGCAGTTGGTCCTTACTTAAATGGAGGGGAAATGAGTCAAAAGCAAGTCCAACTAGCTTCGTAACGAAGATTGCACTTTAGTCCTCTCAGTTTCAATTTATTATCAAAATGATTCTCTAAATTCGTTTTTATTTTGTTGATATCCACAAGTTTGAGTGGTTTTTTTTTTTTTTTTTTTAATTTTTTTTTATCATTTGGATAAGATTATAAAAAACAATTATTTTGGAATTCAATCTTTGGATTTAAAAAAATATATATATATCTTGGATTTAAATATATATATATATTAATTCCAAAATTTACAATATAATAAAAAAAAGATAAATATTGTATGATTGATTTGAAATGATATTTCTAATAATTATCGATTTTGTCTGTTTTTAAGCACTTGAAAACAAATATTCATTCTCTAAAAATAAAAACACAATTATTAACAATTTATATTGTTTCCATTTTAATATAAAGAAAATATTTATTTAACTTGTCCAAATGATCTCTTCTAGCAGTTCATTGGGCAAGTGATGCAAGTCAACAGAACCAAGCGTGTGGGGACCAGGAACAGTCCACTTGGATCCTAAGTTTTAGCCCAATTTTAAATGCAATTCTATTAATTTCCTATAATTCTAGAACTTTCTCTGAACATCATTTTTCTAAGAATTACTTTTTCTTCTGCTCCTTATGCATGGCGTTATTTGTTTTTGGTTCTCTATTCTAGAACTTTCTCCTAGCAACATTTAATTCAATTAGATTTGTTTGGTTAATCAGCATGGGGTAGAAAATTAAAAATTAAATAAAATATTATTATAATATTATTTTAATTTTAAAATTTAAAAAATTTAAATTATCTATTATATTTTATATGAAATATTAAAAAATTATATTAATTAAATAAGATGAGAATATTTAAATAACCAAATAGGATATTTCAAAGGACACACGGAGTAGTCAATACAAAAACTAACGAGTAAAAACGAAAAATAATTTCAAATATAATAAAACACTCAAAGCAATTTTATTATTTAACATTATTAATCAAACATAAAAATCAATATAGCTTTTATTAATTTCAAAATACAAAAATTAATACAATTTTTATAAACTTTAAAATAAAAAATATATTCAAACAATTTTTTTACTTGATAATATTTTAATTAATTTTTTCTCTTCTCTTTTTTAAAAGAGAAATTTTATTTACAGTCTCTACTTGGAGATTATATACAAACCCCTTATAAAATGAAAAAAAAATATTATTTTAAGAGAGATATTTTTATAATTTTAAAAAATTTTAAAGATAAAATTATTTAAACTTACATTGCAGTCTTCATTTAGAGATTATATATAATATTGCTCTTTTCAAAATTTTATAAAATAACTTCACTCAAATTATTTCACTATTGTTCATAAAACTTTGAGATCCCAAACATGCCGTAGTATCCTCTTTTTTAGACCCCAAATAGGTTACATTATTTCAACAAAATACGACAAAAAAAAAAGTGAGATGAACATAAATAAAACTCTCTCTCTCTCTCTCTACTATTTTCTCCCCCTCTTTTTTTCCCTCTTTTTCTTGTCCACCACTGCAAGACATCTCTTGTTTTAAAACTAAAAGCTATCCTATGCTGTCTTATCCATGCATGGACGTACAAGAATAATGATTACCTCATTCGATCGAATTCATCAAAATTTGAACATATTGAATTTAGAATATATTCTTAGGCTTGGTTTGGGTAGTAAAAGTGTTTGAGAATGTTTGTAAATAGTAATAAAAAAATAATAATAAAATATTAAAAAGTAAGTAAAAAGTAATAAATAGTAAAAAAAGTAGGTGAAAAGTAATAATAAAGTAATGAATAGTAGTGAGAGTGTTTGAGAGTACCTCAGATACTCTCAGTATCCAAACAAGACCTAATCTTATCTATAGTGTTAACGTTAATGTGTGTTGCAAACAAGTATCAAATTAGCAAATAAGGAAATTATTCATGAATCAAAACTCGGATTTTGAAACTGGAATTGCCACAGAGATCATGAGAGTTGGAACAAAAACTAAATAAAAAAATTGATAACACATATTCCAATATAAATACCATATAACACTTTATTTAAATGACCCTGCATATATTTAACATTAATATTCGGGTTCCGTGACTAGGAAGTACTCTTGCTAAAAAACAAAAGAACCAAAACATAAAGAACCTTCGTACAACCTAAATATTAATACAAAGACAATAATCTTTTTCACTGCTGTGCATACAAAGACAACAAGTGTTACTCTCAATTTGTTTTCACATATGAAATAAAATGAGATAAGATGAATTGAGATAAAAGTTAAAAGTTGAATAAAATATTGTTAGAATATATTTTTTTAATATTATTTTTATTTTAAGATTTGAAAAAAATAAATTGTTAATTTTATTTTATATAGGAATTTAAAAAACTTATAATGATTAGATCAAATAAAATTAGATGAACTGAGAAGTATTATGAAAACAAACGAGAAAAGATCGACTTAAAACCCCAGCTCCAAGTTTAGGCTCATGTTTCTTAACTTGGTCAATAAAAAGATGATCAAAAGACAATTTGATACCATCCAACAAATGGAACGAATGGTTTAAGGTTGGAAATCATAACCAATTGAAATACACAACGATCTTTTATGTGAGGCCCAAAAGCAATTTATGTGTTTAGTTCCTATGCATTTCAATTTTGTTTTCAAGAAAATGTCAACTCCTGATCATTGTTTTTCATCTCTTTCTTAGTTTTACTGATAATTTTTATTTATAATGCTAAGAAAGACATTCGGAAATTATAGAGATGGTAACAATAAGATAGTAACCATCTTGGAATTAGGCAATGGAGAAGTCACTAGCCATTACAGCATGAAAATAGTTATACGCTAAGACCTAAGTTGTAATAATATTAAAAAATAATATTTTATTCAACTTTCATTTCATCTCAATTCACTTTCCAAACTACCTCCAAGTCATTTCGGGACAAGCCGATCATTTATGATGAAGATGATAAGCTTTTTCTTTTTATTACCATGATGTTGAACTATTATTCTGCAGAACCTCTCCTATAGCATTGTCACCGCAGTAGAGTTTAATCGTCAAGTTCGAAGTAGATTAATGTAGTTCTTCTATGATACTTTTTCTATGTAAGATTGATTCGTAGGGAATCTCATTGAATGGTATGGAGGCGAATATTTGTTCATGACATAGTTCACGAAAGAGTTGTCTCATTTCCTAACTTAACTTCTTCGTTCTTTCTAATTTATTCGCTTTAAGCCTGCTTTTGGAAAAAAAAAAAAAAAAAAAAGCCTGCTTTTGAACACCGTATATACATCATCTTCAACCAACCTCCATCATACGTGCATTTCGATGTCTATATTAGATGCTAATATCACCTTAATCAATTTTAAATTAATTATTGTTGTGATTTACTATCTTATAAGAATCAATCATTTTTTTAATAAAATGGGTAGAGTTATGAATTCGTTTGGATTTTAAGAATATCTCAGATGATTTGTAAATAATAGTAAAATGATTTGTAAATAGTAATAAAATAATAATAAATTATTTATGAATTGTAAAGTAATTTAAAAATATCTTAAAATAATTGTATTCCCAACCAAATCATTAATATCCATAACAATAGTTATGGGTGTAAATTTTAACTAGAAAACTGAACCAGACCCGCTTGAACCGGTGGCATCGGTCCAGAACCAGTTTCTAAAATGTCAAAATTGGCTGGAACTGGTCCGGTTCCGATTCTATGATTTTTAGGATTGGATTGGACCAGTTCACTATAATATATATTTAAATTAATTTTTTAATATTATATATATAATATAATTATATAATTAAATATAAGATATTATATAAATATCCCTATGACCATATGTTATTATATAGTATCAATATCACTATTAGTATAGTATATATCATTAGTAATAATTTAGTATCAACTTATAGGCTTATAGCAGATTATTTTTTTTTTACAGCAGATTTTTTTATTTCAGTTGTTGTTTAATATCAGTTTTTTTTATAGCAGAATTTTTTTTTACATAACATAGGTTTTTTATAAAGCAGATTTTATAGTAAAAAATTTTTTACATAGCAGAACTTTCTTATAAAGCAAATTTTTGTAAATAATAACAGATTTTTAATAAAATAGAATTTTTAAAACAGTTTATTTTTTTTATAAACAGATTTTTATGACAGATATTCATTTTATTAAAACTGGAAGACTGGATTGAACCGGATTAAAAACTGGTAAAATAGGAGGCGGTTTTATTGGTTTAGGAGAATAACTAGTACGTAATCGATTTTGAAAAATATAAAACTGATGCATACCAGTTCAGTCTTAAATTTTATATAAAACAAAATCGAATTGAACCGGTTACATCTCTAACAATATTATACCATTAACATATTAGTAACATGGTTTTTATTTTTTGGCAAGATTATAATAATAAAGATAAAAGAAAAACAGTAAAGTAGTACATCCCATCGAACTACGGCTTCTACCCAGCCTCCTGGCCCTCACCGCCTCGTACCCCCGTCTATGCGGGGGCAAGAAATAAATTAGAATCTCTCTCTGCATTGAAAAGTCTGTCCACTATCTCAGTTTAAACTTCTAAACTTGGAATGTAAGCATCTTTAAGCCAACTTTTTGAAAGAGAGTGTCTTTTGGTAAAGTCCATTTTCAATAATAATCTTGTATTAATTTATATAATTCCAGAACTTTCTCCAAAACAAATATACATATATTTATTTTTGAGACCACTCATAGAATTATTAACATTTCTTTACCCTTCTTTAGACCCCTCTAATCTCTATCCCCATCATATGCTTTTTGTCTCCACAACGAACAAGCCCATTTTAAATTACTAATTACTTTTTCTTTGCTCATTTTGCATTGCATGCTTTTTGTTTTTGGTTCTCTATTTTATAACTTTCTCCTAGCAACATTTAGAATTTTGCGTCGGATGGTTATACAGATCAGAAGAGATGAAATGAGATAAAAGATAAAAGTTGAATAAAATATTATTATAATATTATTTTTATTTTATAATTTGAAAAAATTAAATTGTCTATTTTATTTTGTGTGGAACGTCGAAAATATTATAAATTTATAATGATTAGATGAGATGATATGAGATGAGATGTATAACCAAATAAGTACAAATGATATCTCAAGAAACACACGGAGTAGTTAATACAAAAATTAATGAGTAAAAATGAAAATAATTTCAAATATAATAAAACACTCAAATTAATTTTATTATTTAACATTATTCAAACATAAAAATCAGCATAATTTTTACAAGTTTCAAAATAAAATACAAAAATCAATACAACTTTTATAAACTTCAAAACAAAAATTATATTAAAAAACTATATTCAAACAATTGTTTTTACTTTATAATATTTTTAATCAACTTTTTTTCTTCTATTTCTTAAAGTTTCATAAAATAATTTTACTCAAATTATTTCACTACTATTTATAAAATTTTAAGATATTTCAAGTGTCAAAACTTGCCCTTAGTATCATATTCTTTTGCAATAACCCAGATAATTTTATTAGGCCGATTATGTTGATGGGCTACGTTGGAAAGCCCTATTGGAAATTATTAGATAACCATGGACCCAAAATTTGTTTTTTGCGATTAACAGTTTTGTGGGATCCAATAACTATTTTACAAGCCCAAAAATATTATTGTATGAACTGGACTCAGTTTGAAACTTAATATATCGGGTCACTAAGGTTTCTAAAGCTAGTCAACCCATTAAAATGGACCTAACCCACGTTTAAATGCGTATAGAAAACGTGCAAAATCGTAGAAAAATCCAAAGCCGATTACTTAACATCCAGCCACCATTTTAAGCCGTTGCACGTCTCATCCTCCTTCATTGGAATTTCCTCCTTAATTCCACCGGTATATATTTATTATTATTATTATTAATTTATTTTTATTTAGATATATATCTATTTTTATAGTATGATTTACTGGTGGGAGTCTTCTGTTTTTCTAATCCGCTTTTAGCCAATTTCTTATACTCAAACGCCGAAACTCTCGTGTATTTATTTATGAGTTTTGTTACATAACTTCCACCACATTCTATATTCTATATTTTTTTAAATTTTTAAATTTTTTAATAATAATTTTTTTTTGAGTTTATTCTTTTTAAATTATTTCAAATTTTCTATTTATTATTCATATAATAAATATTTGATAAAATTAAAAAAAAAATGTGACGTGTGGAGGTTATGTGAATAGGAGGTTGTGGAGATTATTTATTTATTTATATCTTCCACCAGCCCTTCACGTCAATCACACCCAATAACTATTTAGAATTGTTTGGATTCAGAGATGAGATGAGATATTTTGTTAAAAGTTGAATAAAATATTATTAAAATATTTTATAATTATTTTTATTTTAAGATTTGAAAAAATTGAATTATTTATTATATTTTATGTAAAAATTTAAAAAAATTATAATGATACGATGATATGAGATATTTTATACGTCCAAACCGGCCTTCTATTAGAATCAAAACTTAGATTTTGAAACTGGAATAGCCACAGAGATGGGAGTTGGAACAAAAACTAAATTAAACATTGATAACGCATATTTCAATATAAATACCATACAACACTTTATTTAAAGGGCCCAGTATTTAACACTCGATTTCTGTGACTAGTAAGCACTCTTGTTAAAAAAAACAAAAGAATCAAAACATAAAGAACCTTCCTACAAGCGAAATAATAAAGACAAGAATCTTTTTCACTGCTGTGCATACAAAGACAACAATTGCTACTCGGTTTGTTTTCACAAATCAAATTAATTAAGATTAAAGTTAATAGTTGAGTAAAATATTATTAGAATATATTTTTTACATTTTTAAAAAAAAAATAAAAATACAGTCACTTTTCTAACTATTAAAAAAAATAGAAGTAAAATACCTATGAATTTGATTCATTTGAACAACAGATTGGACAAGTATCATTTTCTAGATACACATGCAAAGAGCCGTACACTTCCGTAACCCATGACCTGGTGTCAGTGGGCAAGTCAGAGTTGGGGGTATTAACACAGAAGACAAGTCAGAAGCAAACTTACCTTGTGAAGAACCGAACGGCTCCTTTCCATACAGAGAACCAACGGCTACAAGCAAGATTACATCCATCAATTGTGGAACAGCCAACCCATCTCCATAAATCATGCAACGGCTAATTTCTTTATTGCATTGTAATTACTTTCCATTTCTTCAACACTACCATATGTATCCTAGGTCTCGGATCAGTACAAACGCTCATGTATTGATACAATATCCAGAGTATATAAATAAAATAGACTCTCAAAGACTCTCACGATTGTTGAGGTATTTCATCAAACAACTTGTCTTCATTGTTTTTATGGTACCAGAGCCCTTGTGAGAGAAGAGAGTCTTCCTCCCATGGCAACCATCGCCCTTAACGTCGGTAACTTTGTTACCTTGCGATTAAACACTACAAATTATCCCCTTTGGCGAGAACAAATCCTGGCCTTGGCTGAGAGCCAAGACCTTGTAGAGCATCTCACCGATGCATCCTCACCCCCAGAATTCATCACTGTCAGAGAATCAGCCACTGGTTCGAGCAAGTCCGAACCTAATCCCGCCTTCCTTCAATGGCGCAAATCGGATCGATTGCTCCGAGGATGGATTATCGGGACACTATCTGAGGAAGCCCTTGGCCTCGTTGTAGGCCTTGATTCAGCCCATCACGTTTGGGTGGCTCTCAAAGAGGCATATGCTCATGATTCCCAAGAACGGGAATTCCACCTTACACAGCAGTTAACATACCTGCGCAAGGAACCATCGACGCCTCTGGGTGACCATCTTCGCACATTCAAAGGCTTGTGTGACAGCCTTGCTTCAATCGGACACCCCGTGCAAGACAAAATGAAAGTGTTTTCGTTGCTGAACAGTCTCGGAGCCAAGTACGAGCCCTTCACGACGGCGATGTTGAAACCTCCCATGCCCTCCTACGCCGAATTGATTCCTCTGCTCCAAGGGTATGAAATTCGCTCCACCCTTCATGATTCCACTAATAATTTTGCTTTCTATGGACAGAGAAACTCGAACTCCACCAAGGATTACCGTCGCCCACCTCAATCTGAACATCGGAACACTAATCGATCTCACAACCGGACCTTCTCTTCGAAGGGTCGAGGGTTTCAACCCTCTAACCAGTCCGTGAGGCCTTCCTCTGGAGATGGCCCTCAAAACGTGCGTTTTGCACAAAATCCCAGTGGGCCTTACCCACGTGATACGGACGACCGGTCCATTAGCAAAGCCAATGACTCTACCCGCAATGAATGCTGTCAAATTTGTGGAAAAAGAGGTCATGTTGCTCTGAAATGTTGGAACCGGTTCAATCACTCCTATCAACCTGAGGATATTCCTCAGGCCCTTGCTGCGATGACTCTTGAGAATTTTTCTCATGACGCTGAATGGACGGCTGACACTGGTGCATCTGCTCATATGACTGGCGACCCAGGTATCCTCGAAAATTTACGTCGTTATTTTGGCAATGATGCTGTTATTATTAGAGATGGTAGCTCTCATGCTATTACTCATATAGGTGATACTTATCTTGATAATGGCACTACTAAGATTAAATTATGTGATGTTTTATTAGTACCTGCATTGGCCAAAAATCTTTTATCTATTGGGCAACTTACCACTGATTATCCTTATAACTGTGAATTTTACGGTGTTGGTTTTGTTGTTAAGGAACGGGAGACCAACCGCGTCCTGCTGACCGGACGACGGAAGGGTAACCTCTATGTCGTTTCTCCTCCTTATGAAGCTCATTTTTCCACTCGATTCCGACGTGTCCCTGAAAACATTTGGCACCAGCGCTTGGGACATCCTCAGGCATCTTCTTTACAAGTCTTAAAATCAAAAGGACTCATTCAAGTTTCTGGCTCTAACAAAAATTCTTCTTTTTGTGACAGTTGCCAATTAGGCAAACTTTGCAAACTTCCTTTTTTACCTTCTAGTAATATTACTCATAATGCGTTTGATAAAATTTACTGTGATTTATGGGGTCCAGCTCCTGTTGTTTCTGTTGGTAAATTTAATTATTATGCATGCTTAGTTGATGCCTTCTCTAAATTTATGTGGCTTATTCCTTTACGCAAAAAATCCGATTTTTTTCCTGCCTTCTTACTTTTTGAAAAATATATTGAGCGACAATTTTGCAAAAAAATTAAAATTTTTCAAACTGATGGGGGTGGTGAATTTGCTAATATCCAATTTACATCTCATTTACAAAAACAAGGTATTATTCATCAGTACTCTTGTCCTCATACTCCTGAACAAAATGGTATGGTAGAACGACGTCACCGTACTATTCGTGAACTTGGGATGACCATGCTTTTTCACAGTAGCGTTCCTAAACGCTTCTGGGTTGAAGCCTTTGCCACTGCCACCTTTCTCATTAATCGGCTACCTTCCAGCACCATTGACTTCCAGTCACCCTTTTCCATCCTTCACGGCACCTATCCTAACTATAGTTCCTTACGTGTGTTTGGCTCAAAATGTTTTCCCTACACCTGGGATACGAAAAAGAATAAATTTGATCCTAAAACTTTACCTTGTGTCTTTATGGGTTACAGTGATAAGCATCAAGGTTACAAATGTTATCACCCTCCCTCTGGTCGTACCTTCATCTCTCGCCATGTCGTGTTTGATGAGTCCACTTTTCCGTTTAAACAGCCCGGTAACCTTCACCTACCTTTACCTACCGAGTCTGTCCTCTCCACATTTGATATGTGGATTACTCCCCCTACCCCTTTCTCCAACTCCACCATACCCGAGCCCTCCTCATATCCCATAGTGGCAGATATTCTTCTTCCACATTTATCCACTTCAGACCCTTCCTCTGCCTCTGATCCACCCTCCATTAGTGCTAGTAGGCTACCTATATTGCCCGACACTACCACAACTGCGTCCCTATTACCCACTGACCCCCCCACCATGTCGTCAGTGACCCCTGCTACTACTATTGTCACACGGTCCAAGTCTGGTATTCGTAAACCTAACCCCAAATATGCTCACTTGCATGACCTTGCTTCCATCCTTGCTGAGCCCAAATCCATTCGCTCTGCCCTGAAACACCCTGGTTGGTTACAAGCGATGCATGATGAATTACAAGCCTTACGTGTGAATAACACTTGGACTCTTGTCCCTCATGATTCTACTATGTCTATTATTGGTTGTAAATGGATTTTCAAAAGCAAACTTAAAGCTGATGGCTCGCTAGATCGTTTAAAAGCTCGGTTAGTAGCTAAAGGCTTTCATCAAGAAGATGGCATCAACTACCATGAGACATTCTCCCCTGTTATTAAACCGAGTACTATTCGCATTGTCATCACCCTTGCTCTCATCAACCGCTGGAGTATTCGAAAATTGGATGTCAAAAATGCTTTTCTTCACGGTGATCTTCAAGAATCTATTTACATGGAACAACCTCCAGGTTTTATTCATCCAACTCATTCTTCTTATGTTTGCAAATTAAATAAAGCACTTTACGGTCTCAAACAGGCTCCCCGTGCTTGGTTTGACAAATTCAGTAGTTTTTTATTAACTTATGGCTTTCTTTGTAGCACTGCTTATTCTTCATTATTTGTTTGTCATTCCCCGCGTGGTACTCTTATTTTACTTTTGTATGTTGATGATATTTTATTGACTGGCTCCTCTACTGAGTATCTTCTTGAATTTATTTCCGCTCTTCATCGTCAATTTGCAATGAAAGACCTTGGTCCTCTGCACTATTTCCTTGGAATCCAAATCAGTCCTGTCCCTGATGGCCTTACCCTCTCTCAAACCAAATATGCTCTTGATATTCTAGAACGAGATAAGATGCATGACTGTAAACCTATGGGCACTCCCATGATGCCAAAGACCAAAGGCCTTACCTCTCAGACACCCTTCTCTGACCCTGCTCACTACCGCAGTATTGTCGGTGCACTACAATACCTCACCCTTACTCGACCTGACCTCTCTTATAGTGTTAACTTTGTTTCTCAATTTATGCATTCCCCTACTGAAGCAAATTATAAAATGGTCAAGCGCATTCTTCGTTATTTGAAAGGCACTATAGACCTTGGTCTTCATTTTAGTTCCCATTCTACACTTGATCTTTATGCCTTTTCCGATGCAGATTGGGCAGGTTGTCCTATTACCAGGCGCTCCACCACTGGCTACTGTGTCTTTCTTGGCAGCAACTGTATTTCCTGGTCTGCAAAAAAACAACACACGGTCTCTCGATCAAGCTCTGAAGCTGAGTACCGAGCAATGGCTCATACAACTGCTGAGCTCACTTGGATATCATTCTTATTACGTGATCTGGGCATTCACCTCACCTCCACTCCGTTGTTACTTTGTGATAATATTAGTGCTCTATACATGACTGTTAACCCTGTCTTTCACGCTCGAAGCAAGCACATTGAAATTGATTATCATTATGTTCGTGAACGTGTCGCTCTTGGACTTCTTCACACTCGGCATGTCTCGGCCTCTAATCAAATTGCTGATATTTTTACCAAGCCTCTTGGCCGACCTGCCCTTATTGATCTTAGGACCAAACTTGGCCTCGTCCCTCGGCACAGTTTGCAGGGGCATATTAACACAGAAGACAAGTCAGAAGCAAACTTACCTTGTGAAGAACCGAACGGCTCCTTTCCATACAGAGAACCAACGGCTACAAGCAAGATTACATCCATCAATTGTGGAACAGCCAACCCATCTCCATAAATCATGCAACGGCTAATTTCTTTATTGCATTGTAATTACTTTCCATTTCTTCAACACTACCATATGTATCCTAGGTCTCGGATCAGTACAAACGCTCATGTATTGATACAATATCCAGAGTATATAAATAAAATAGACTCTCAAAGACTCTCACGATTGTTGAGGTATTTCATCAAACAACTTGTCTTCATTGTTTTTAGGGGGACCGGACCGAACCAGACCGGTCCAGTCCGGTCCCCCGTCCACTATCACGTATAGGAAGGAATGGAGGGATTTGCTTGCACTGCACTTTTTATCTCCTTTCTTTTGCCCCACAAGAAGGAATACAACCCAAAAATAATCAGAATCATGCCCAGAATGCTGCAATAATAATTTAAAACAAAGTGAGGTTTTGCTATATAAAAAGTAGCAAATTAATTAATAAATATAGGGTCAAAAAATTTGATCAAATGTCATACATGATTGCTCGTATAATCAAAAGAAAATACTCATACATTCCGAGTCTGATCTCTTCGCCAAGTATGATCGCTTCTGATAAAGCCACAAAAATGAGTGAAAGTGGGTTGAACATTGGAGGATAAGTGGGGCCTTGCAATGAAATTACCCATGTATTTATGCAGAAAGTTGCAGCCGTGGTGAATGCTCCCTGTGCATAAAAAATATACCCGATTCTTTCACAAAAATTGACTATGTTTTACACGAGTTCTTTTCACTAAGATAGTAATTACCACTCTAATAATAAATCAAAACATAATTCATTATGAAAACTGTCTCTTTCGGTATATCGTATAAATTTAGGTATCTCCAAGAAATTTGAAACACATGCATCTAATTTAATTAGCTTGAATAACCACTAATATGTCATGATCACTTGGCATTATGATGAAGGATAATGCTACTAATTGGCCGTCAAGTGTTTACCATTGGGTGTACCGCTAGTGCAAAACTTTTTTTTGTTTCTTCTTTCAAACATTTTCAAACATTTAAAAAAATACACAAATTTATTAATAATCAATTTCTTAATCATTAAGTAAATAAATTTTTTTTTAAAAAAAATACACGAACAGTCAAAATAAGGAACAAAACCATGTGGCAACTTAGCATTTTCCTATGACAAATATGGGAACAGATCAAAGTGATCACACAATATAACAGTATGTGCTCCTCATGTGTTTATAAACTCTGCCCCCAATAGTGATCGACAATATGTGCCCCTCACTGAATTATCACTGATTCTTTCTTTATTCTCCTTAAACAAATACCATTTTGTTATAGATGAGGAGATCGAATAACCTTACCGAGTAAACAATTGTAATAAGTTCAAGATTCCATCCTAATCTCCAAGAATTCTTACTTCTATCAAAGCACAATCCTATCACTGTTGATTGGATTGATGCAATAACACATGTGAGGAGTGTTGCCAAGAATTTGGATGGAAAAACTTTGAGTAACTTCACCTGTACTTTGCAAAATATATCGCATATAATCTCTCGTTAGAATGTAAATTAAATATTAAATCACTACTTGTTTCAAAAACAGATTATCGAACGTTCGTGTACTTGAATTATGAACCATGCACCGTAGGAAAAGCAACTGCCAACCAATAAGACAGTTCCACGAGCCCAATGAGCCTTAGATGGCTTGAAAACAAGACGAGGGTCATGAAGAGAATGGTGATTAAGATGGAAAGCTTTTCCTTTGTAGAGACTAGCCGTTAGTGCTCCTGCTACACATACAATTGCCCCCATTGTCTTTAATTTGCCAGCCCTTGTATTCAGTCCCATTTTCTCTATACTACACAAACATATATATATATATATATATTTATAGATAAGCATTTAGAAACAAAGTATTAATTATTTATTATAATAAAGTTTTCAGCGATATATATTAATTAGAAATATATAAGTTCCATTATATAATGTACCCTGCAATTGTGGAGAAGACAAAAGTAGTTATTGGAACTAAGTTGAGGAAGTTTGTAGCATATGTTGCCGTGGTGTCTCGAAGACCATAGTTGTACAGTCCCATAGCCATTGATATCCTGTATTGTAAATAAATAAATAAATAAATAAAGTAAAAGGAAAAGGAAAAAAAAGAAAAGAAACACAACATCGTGTGATTACGAAATAAATATTTTTTTAAAAATTAATGTCCAAACTCTTGAGAGAGATTATAATAAACACAGCATATTGTTAATTTCACAATAAATAACATTATATATATGTTCGTCGTACAAAATGAGCCCTACAAAAATATTTATACTGTAGCTACGTACTAATTCTCTATGGCATTAGATTATCTAATTCCATAAAAAATACCTTATAGCTAGCTAGGCGTAGAAAGCATATAGTATGTCATGTGTGTGTATACTATATATATATATATTAGAGAATTAAATATATATTTGTAGTTACGTATTTTCTACAAAAATGACTATTTTTTATTAAAATACTCTATTTCCATCATAAATAATTATTTTTACCTTAAATAATCTGTTTTTTTTTTCAAGTATACATATAAATTGATAACATCTAGAGTAATAATGCTGAAAAATGCTATTTATTATTTTTTTGTCATAATTATTTCATTAATGATGTAAAAGTACTAAATAATGAGTGGCATATAATGAGCAATGCTACATACAGTCTCTAAATAGGGATGCAATGCATCACAAATAACTATTTCATTATTTTCTATTATAATGAGTCTATTTTTCTCATAAATAACTATTTTCATCACAAATAATTCGTTATAAATGTTCATTTTTTAGTAGTGATTTGAAGGTAATGTAATTTGTATTTTAAGTATCAAACATAAAAAAAAAAAAAAAAACTTTCGATTTGTATTTTAAAATTCGTTAACTCAAAGATGAAAATACGATCGAGAAGTACTACTTTCGATTGCGAGAGATGCGTACATATCTACTATATATTATAATAAGTGACTATCTAACTGTGAATAGTAACTTTTGTTATTTTTCTGTTAATTTTTTTTTAAGTCCTATTTTACTAAAAAGCCTTTAGAACCCTTGACCATTTGACTTGTAGCTCCCTTGTAGAATTTAATGAAGGATCATATTTTACCAAAAGACCCTTAATAGCCCTGCGATGCACATGAATTGACGTCTCCTTTTCATGAATTTTTTGTTCTGACACTGTACTCATTTTCCTATCTTTTTGTTTTATTTTTTTTACATAAAAAAATTAAAATGACTTTACACTCTTTAGAATAGAAACGTTTTAGAACATTCTCATTGTAAAATTCAACTTTAAGTAAATATAACTAAAAATACTTAAAACACTCAATATATAATATTAATTATTAATTTAATTCGAATATAATTATTATTAATATTATAATTAGTAGAACTATAAAATGTGATAAAAATAAAAATTATTAAATTATTAAATTAATAATATTTTATTATTATATAGAGAGTAAATAGATAATCCAATATGAATGCAGATCAATACTCATATTTTGATGAAGTTTAAATTTTTTTTTAATCTTGATTTTTTATCTTTTTTTAAACTTGTATTTTCTTTTTCCAGGCAAATAATCTACTCAATTTTTCACTTTTTATTTTATTTAAATTATTATGTTAGATGTATCCTGGGACTAACACAACCAGAGCCGTTCCCTAATATATAAATTTATATATATATATATAAATATATAAATATACACACGCAGATATGGCTTACCCGGTTAGGGCGCTCAGAAAGAGCCAGAACCAAACGAACCATCTCAAGTTCTTTGCGTTCCCCCTGGCATCCACGGCACCATATATTCGAAACAAACAAACATATTTCTCATTCAAACACAGCAGGAAAAGAAAAGAAAAGAAAGTTTAAATTGTTAAAGATTACAAAAAATTAGAAAGGCTATAAAAAAAAAAAATCGAGAAGAACATGATCAGGATCATCACCTTTCGAAATAGAAAGCAAAAGGAGCAACGAAAATCGCAGCAACAGCATGGCGGTAAGCCATATATGCAAAAACAAAGGTTCCCTGACTGAGAATTACCCTGGAGAGCAGTTGCAGACCTGCTGCGAAAAGCTGCACCATTATCATGCTCACCACCACCTTTGACCACTCAAACCATTTCTTCATCATATTCATGCCCATCTCTTTGATTGATTATCTCTCTCTCTCTCTCTCTCTCTCTCTCTCTCTCTCTATATATATATAAGTTTATAAGACAGACTTCTACCTGATTGATTTCCGTCTGCCTGGATGTATAAACAGAAATTAAAGTGGATGAAAAACAGGAAAAAAAAGTAGTATAAATGATTGTCTGGAAAGTGGGTCTGAAGAGCTGATTTGTTCTATCTGTGGCGTATTAAGGAAACCACCGTAAATGATCATGACAGCAATGGCTGAAATGGCGTATTAAGGAAACAACCGTAAATGATCTTGACAGCAATGGCTGAAATCAGCCGAACGTGATTTGAGGACCTGGAATATATTGTTCATGATTTGAGGATATTGTTATTCTTATTATAAATATTTACTTTTCATATTTATACTTACCTTGTATATCGTTGACGTTAAGTGACAGCCTGTATTCGGCTCCCATCTCTTGTAAACTTTGCATATAAATACATATCCTCTCGATGGAAAACACATGAGAGTTTTCCAGAATTTTGGTTTCGTATTTACGGTATCAAGAGCCTAAACGTGACCACTGCCTTTTTTTTAAAACAGTTTATTTTTTTTATAAACAGATTTTCATTTTATTAAAACCAGAAAACCGGATTGAATTGAACTAAATATCGATAAAACCAGAAATACCGGTTTAAGAAGATAATCGGTATATAATCGATTTTAAAAAATATAAACTGATGCATACCGATTTGATTCTAAATTTTGTCTAAAACCAAATTAACCAGATCAGTTACTCCCCTAACAATGGTATATCCTAATTAACATATTAGTAACATGTTTTTTTTTTTTTTGTTTTCGCAAGATAAGTGAAAAACACAAGGCGGATCGGGTGGATTATTTAGTACTTTTACACCAGGCAATACGAATTCGCCACATAGGAGGTGCAAGAAAGACACATATACACCCACAAGCAGACCATTCTCCTTCCCCTCCCTCTCTCCCCTGGATTTCTTCTTCTCCCTTCGATCTTCCCCCTCCCTTCCTTCCCCCTCCCTCTCTCCCACGAATTTTTCAGCGAGTCCGGCCCTAACCCCTCACACTCCAGTACCGGCGGCATTTCCCTTCCCCACCAACTCCCTCGCACGCAGGAAAAATTGTTTGCATTAGGAAAGCTAAACTACTCAATAACCTCGTCAGCTTCAGGATATTGCAACAATAGACTTGACATTATTGCATCGCCAAACTTATACTCACTAATTTGTCATACTTGCTTGAGGTATTCTTTACCAAAATGAAAACTTCGATGTTTATTCATTTTGTAGAGTCCAGAAAACTTTTTAATTGTAGAGAGAGAGAGAGAAAAAAAAAGAGAAAGAGAGACAGGAGATAGGGTAGCACAGTAGCAGGGACGTGGGTGGAAGGGTGAGGGAGAAAGAACTTTCTATTACTTGTATACAGGTGCAAATTGGATGTTCTTGTGATCCCTATGCGGCAGCTGTTGATTGACTGGTGTAAAAGTAAATAACCCGACTGGTTGGGAGTGCGACCCTAAAGATAAAAGTAAAAACAGTAAAGTAGTACGTCCCATCGAACTACGGCTTCTTCGGTTCTACCCACCCTCCTGGCCCTCACCGTCTCATACCCCGTCTAGGTGGGGGCAAGATTTTTGTCCCCACCACCTGTCCCGCCCGGTCGAACGAGCGGGCAGATTGGCCCATGGCCATTAGGCCACTTGTGGGTTGTGCATCAACCTGCACAGAGAACTACGACCACGCCTTGGATATGCACAGTGAGACCCGTGGGTCTCATGCAGAGAGAAGATAATCTTGAGGAGGAGACAAAATAAGAAAAAGAGGAAGAGGAGACGATGAAAGTGGCCCACAAGGATGTGAGAGACGAGAAATTACGTTATCAAGATTCAAAAGATCAATAAAATAAATTTCATTACATATGATTACATTATCATCATCATCATTATTATTATTATTATTTTCTCCAATGTTTTTGGGCAGGACACAGAAAAAGGGTCATTACTAATATATTTTTTACACGTACAGTCCAAAACCCAACTGCTGTGTGACTCTGAACTTAAAAAAAACATAAAAAGGACAAAGGCTTGCCACCAAAACAAGCGTTTAGTAAAGAAATATAGGCCATAAAGGAGTAAATACATCTTTAATAGAGAGGCCAGCAAATTCTCTATGTAGTTACATAAGCTATACTTCGTCTAAAAAATCTACAATTTTTTAAGCTAAGAAAGCTTGGCAAAAAAAATATATATATATAAATATTTTCAGACCGATAACGTATAACATAATAGAATCAATTTCTAAAATTCGTAATATTCGATAGATGCACACCGTACCATCACTAAAAACACCAACTTGTTTCTAATAGTTTGGATTTACTATATAGAATATTTTGGATTTACATCTTAGACTTTCTTTTATTTTTAATTTAATAATGTGGTTAAAATGAAGTTGGAATTGAAATTAATAATAATAATTTATTTTTAAAGTCAATTCAAATGGATTACACATATAATTTCATCTAACACTTTTTATTAGAAGAGTGGCCAGTATTTAACATTTATGTTCTGTAAATTTCAGAAATGCTACATACAGTCACCGTTTGCAAAGTCGCAGTTTGCAAGCGGCGTGCAAATGACTTTCTAAATTAATATAAAAGAATACAATTGGTTGGGTCCCACTCTCTCTCAATGTTCTTATTTTTTACACTCACTCACTCTCTCCCTCCCTCCCTCCCTCCTGAATCTCTTTTCTCTCGCAGCATTCTCTCTGAACCAAACGAGGCCACTCATTCTTGTTCCCTTTGTATTTCACACACACACCGGCGTGCGCGCACACAGCAATTGATACCTGCGAGAGATTGGGAGTCTTTAGAGAGCAGAAATCCCACGAAGAAATTAAGAAGGCTAGGACCTGAGAGGTTGAGACTATGAGACAAGAGAGAGAAGTTTGCGCACTGTCTAAAGCCAGTTAAGCAACGACTTCAGGCCAGAACTTCTGATGAACGAACTCTCATCTGGTGCCAGACAATTGTATTTGTGGTTTCTGCATTTACCTTTAAGGTATGGCTGCTACACCAAAAACAAAAACAAAAGAAAAAGGAAAAGACCAAAAAAGTTTTTACTTTTCATTAGTCGGAACAGACCAAAACCCATTTAAACGCAAAGATCTCTCTTTGTTCCCTTCTAAGTTAATTAATTACCACACGACTCAATCTCCAGGTACTGTTTGCAATTACAATCCGAGCAAGTATTGTTCTGCGGGCATGTCGTGAGAAAGGGCCTGTGTATGTAGCCATGTTTAAGCCCCTTGATATATTCATTGCGGTTGTCATGGGGGTTACTTTTCTTGGGGATACTCTTTATCTTGGAAGGTATATGCTAGCTCCTCTGTATCTCAATGATATGGCCAGATTATCTTATTTTACTTAATTGTCAGCATATATGAAGTGAAATGCTCTTTTGGTATCTTGCTATTGTGATCACGATGGAGTAGTATCTTACTATTGTAATCTATTGTAATCAAACTGGCTCCTTAGAGAACGGGCCATCAGAGATAAAAAAAAATAGAGAGAGAGAGAAAGAGGAAGAAAGTGAGCAAATGAAAAAGATGCGGAGAGAGAGAGAGGAAGAAAGTGGGAGGAAGAAAAGAGTGGGTCAGTGTCATACGCGACTGTATATCAACTGTGCATACCGACTGTATATAGAGTTTGTCATTTTTAATTTATTTAATAGATTGAAAAGTGTTGGGAAATTTCGTGGAAATGAACAAAAAAGAAATAAAGAATCTTTCTCACTGTCCTGAAAAGTTTGTCCACTATCTCAGTTTAAACTTGAAGTTAAAAACTTGGATTGTAAGCATCTTTAAGCCAACTTTTGAAAGAGTGGCTCTTTTGGTAAAGTCCATTTTCAATAATAATCTTGTATTAATTTATATAATTCCAGAACTTACTCCAAAACAAATAATAATATATGTATATTAATATACATATATTTATTTTTGAGACCACTCGTAGCATTATTAACATTTCTTCACCCTTCTTGAGACCCCTCTAATCTCTATCCCTATCAACTTCAAAACATAGTCATCTCTTTTCAATCTATATCTTGTTTAAGATCTCATTGTTGATACGAAAGAAAAAGTTTAGGTGTTGATACTTTAGGGTACAAATTGGAATTTTAATTTCTGTCTATATGGTTTAAAATTATAAATAGATGATAGTTTATATACGAGAATTACAATTTCCTCTAATATATGGACTTCTTTCTCAAATGTAATACAAAGAAAAAACAAAAACAGAAAAAAGTTGCAGGAAGTGAAACTCTGCATAAAGAGAAGGGCTCTATCATCCTCACAAATACGGCTAACAAATCCATCAAAAGTGTCGTCTCGTGACTTTAAAGCTTGGGCTTTTACTGTTAATGGGCTCTTAGCAGCAGCGTCAGCATCAAGAAGAACATGCTTTTTCTAAAGCCTCGGCGGCCATTGGGTTCCAATTATGGGCTCTATAATAGAAGCATCAAGGTAATTACTAATTAAGCAGGCTACCAAAATACATATCAATTCCATTTTAAATTACTAATTACTTTTGCTTTGCTCATTATGCATTGCATGCTATTTGTTTTTGGTTCTCTATTCTATAACTTTCTCCTAGCAACATTTAGAATTTTGCGTCGGATGGTTATACAGATGAGATGAGATGAGATAAAAGTTGAAAGTTGAATAAAATATTATTATAATATTATTTTTATTTTAGAATTTAAAAAAGTTAAATTGTCTATTTTATTTTGTGTGGGATGTTGAAAATATTATAAATTTTTAATGATTAGATGAGATGAGATGATTTGTATAACCAAATAACTACAAAGGATATCTCAAGAAACACATAGAGTAGTTAATACAAAAATTAATGAGTAAAAATGAAAAATAATTTCAAATATAATAAAACACTCAAAGTAGTTTTATTATTTAAAATTATTCAAATATAAAAATCAATATAATTTTTACAAGTTTCAAAATAAGATACAAAAATCAATACAACTTTTATAAATTTCAAAATAAAAATTATATTCAAACAATTGTTTTTACTTTATAATATTTTTAATCAGCTTTTTTTCTTCTCTTTCTCAAAGTCCCGTAAAACAATTTCACTCAAACAATTTCACTATTATTTATCAAATTTAGAGATATTTCAAGTGTCCAAACATGCCCTTAGTATCCTCTTCTTTTGTAACAATCCAACTCAGTACTATAAAGATAATTTTATTGGGCCTAGATTACGTTGATGGGCTATGATGGAAATTCCAATTGCAAATTATTGGATAACCATGGATTCAAAATTTATTTTTGGCAATTAATAGTTTTGTGGGATCCAATAATTATTTTACAAGCCCAAAAATATTATTGTATGAACTGGACTCAGTTTGAAACTTAATATATTGGGTCACTAAGGTTACTAAAGTTAGTAAACCCATTAAAATGGACCTAACCCACGTTTAAATGCGTAAAGAAGACGCGCAAAATCATAGAAAAATCCCAAGCCGATTACTTAACATCCAGCCACTATTTTAAGCCGTTGCACGTCTCATCCTCTTTCATTGGAATTTCCTCCTTAATTCCACCGGTATTTATTTATTATTGTTATTATTAATTTATATATATATATCTATTTTATAGTATGATTTACTGGTGGGAGTCTTCCGTTTTTCTAAACCGCTTTTAGCCAATTTATTTATTTATTTATATCTTCCACCAGCCCTTCACGTCGGTTACTCCACAATAACGACGCCCATTAACTATGCCACAAGAAAATCGGGTGCCTTGTTGCCATAGCACTCCCGCAAGCTAACATCCGTTTCGGATCAGCTCCACCACGTACTGCCCAAGTTCCACGTTCACCATGCCAAGACCATGGCCAGCGTCAACTGCCACAAACACAAGCATACAAGCCGAAAACATGGAGACCCTCACATGAAGCCCCTCGCAAACTGAAGCAAAGAACTGAGCACAACCATGAAGGCCAAAGCTCAGATCGCCTCCACCCAAGGCACGAAATCAACCACCGGAAACCACCATTTAGCCACTAGACACCCAGTGCACCACCTAAGAAACTCTCTGTTTTAACACACCAAAAACAGAGCAAACTCATGGTATGGCATCAGGAGCATTTTCAAGCCAGCACAGAAAGTGCAGGCACCACGTGGGGTTACTTCCTCCGCGTCTCAACGGTCTTCCGCTGCACCAGTGATGCACTGAAGAATCGCCGAACCGTGAAACTCACTCTCCACCCCACGCACGACCAACTTCCTCCATGGATGGCGCAAGTTCACCCAACTCGTTGCTGCCGCCGTTGGACGTAAGTCCACTCTAGCTGCCGCCATTTATCTCAGTTCTGATAACCATGACCGTCGTCTCAAGCACCCCAGCTCCGCCGTGTCTCCTCCATCCCGAATCTACTCCCTTCGTGTTTCTCGACTCAGGCCGCCCAAATCCGTTGCATGTTCACTCCTCTCGGTGAGTCTGTTGCACAGAAGCTTCCTCGGATGTCGATTTCAATCCAGCAATAGCTCCGTCGTCCCTGCCGTCGTACGCACGATGAGCCTTCAAGCCCTCTCTTTCTCGATCTGGTATCTCTCAATGGATGATGCTCTGCTTGTGGAAAGTGGAAACCGAACACATAGAGATGCCTCTTTTGTGTTAAATTACATTACTATCCTTGTATATAAATTACGTTATTGGTCTTAAGTGTAAGGAAAAATATTGATAGAAGCCACTGTTTGCAGCATCCATTTTGCACACACCATGTACTTTCATCCAGACTGTCTGTTTTTTAAAGTGAGAAAAAAATGAAAGGATGAGAAAAAGCCACATAACGAGTGCAAAGTGTACACTCACAATAGTGACTTCTCTCTAGCATTGCTCTAAGTGTAAAGCTTGGCAGATTGTTTAAACTTGGAGTTCACCTAGCCTTGTTGTTGTACTGGGCTTATTTTACTTATGTTTTGAGTTAAGTTTATTTTGAAAGGATATTATTTAGACTTGTATCTTCTCTTCGGCTTAAATGGTATATTGAGTTTGGTTTTTCATATTTCAGAAAACTATTATAATATGTTAAGTTGGGCTTAATTTTATTTGAATAAATATGTTAGCCCAAGATTTTATTTTACAGAAACTTTATTTTTCTTATAGAAAATGTTTAAGGAATTAAATTAAATTATTAAATATTAATTCTTACAATTAGATTTCAGTAGTAAATAGTAAGTTTTAATTTTTATTCTGTAACACTTTAAATTCAACTTAAGTCTATTTTATGAAAAGAAGTCTGTTGTTTACCTAAATAGATTTTGATATAGTTATACTATTAAAGTTGTAAATTAAAAATAAATAAATATGTTAAGAATATTTAAATGATGTTAGTATTTATTAGATTTCTTTTGAAATTGAATAATTATGTTAATTATAAGGAAATAAACCTAATTTAAGAGTTGAGGTTCTCACGACTTGTTTTTATTAGAATTGAATAGCTCAAGTATTTTGCTAAATTTTAATATGTTATTGGTATTTAAGTAAATTAAGATGTCAACATTAATTGATTTTGTATTGAATAGAATATTTTGTTTGGTTATTTTCTACGGTATGAATTTAACTAAATAAGATATTAGGACACGTTTTCTTAAAATAATTTAGTGATATTTAATATTTTGTATAGGTGGCGAAGTACAAAATGAGATTCGGGAAGCAGCGCAGCGAGATGAGCAATTTGATCACAAGTTAGGATCATCATAGTTCAGCTTATAAAAATTATTATTAGCGCTAGTTCTTTGATAGCCATTTTCATGTACTACTCATGTCACATGCAAGCATGTCACCAAGTACAGCACATGATTATGTCATTCAGTATCATGTTCAGATTCATAAATTTATAGTATTTTTATAAGTATGTTAATCATGCATCTCACGTCGCATAGACACATAAGCTATCTTAAGTTCAAGTGCAAGATAAGATAAGATCAGTTAATCAGTAAATCAGATTGACATTCAGATGTATGGTATCAATGTAGTTTTAGAGTGGATGTGCAAGCTACGGATTCAAGTGTGGTCCACCATAGTATGCCAGAATACTATCAGTGACTCCTCTTACTACAGCGGGATGTGGGGCTGGTGCACAACCTTGCATATAGGATTAAGTGTGTTGGCCTATTAGATCAATTAAATCAGTAAGATCAGTTTAATCAATCAGATAAATTAGATCAATTAGTTAATTTCGATAAATCAAGACAAGTCAGGTATGGCATAAGCATCAGAATGATCAATCATCTTTTTAAGCACTGAACATGAAAAGTTTTTTATGAAAACCTTAACATTTATCATGTTTACGTTGTGATGAGTTCTTAGTGAGTCTTCGATTCATTTTAGTTTTATTTCATATTTTAAAACTAACTAGGTGATGATGATAACCACGAGCAGATGGGCTAGACTTAGATGGAGTAGTTGAATTTAATATCAGGCATTAATTATTTAATTAGTTTATTTATTAAATGAAATCTCTTGCGGGTAATATTTTAAGAAAATTACGTAACACTTATGACCCTTTGGAATGGGGTGTTACATTTATAGACCCCAAATAGATTACATTATTTCAATAAATACAACAAAAAAAGTGAGATAAACATAAATAAAACTCTATCTCTCTACTTCCTCTTTCTTTTCTATTTTCTCCGCACTTTTCCTCAATCTCCTTCCCAAATTTTCTCTTTGATTATATGAAGTTTAGTTTGTCAGCTTTCTTGTCCACCACTGCAAGACATCCCTTTTTTTAAAACTAAAAGTTACCTCAGCTACCTCAGCTTATGCTGATCTCTTATCCATGCATGGACGTACGAGAATAATGATCACCTCATTCGATAAATCGAATTCATCAAAATTTGAACATATTGAATTTAGAATATATTCTTAGTCTTGTCGATAGTGTCAACGTTGTGTGTTGCAAATAAACAAGTATCAAATTAGCAAATAAGGAAATTATTCATGAAACAGGCATATAATATTTATTAGGAAATGTTTTCGCAATTCTAACGAGTGGCAAAAAGATCATGAGTGACCCGCAAAAGCTTGAACAACCAGCCTTATACCAATTGACATCTCTTAAAAACTTTACTTGTTTCTTACTGAAACAACATTCAGTTATTGCCTAACGTCGACTTTGATGCCAACAAGTAAGGTTACCTACTCCACAAGTTACAAAGAAGATAGGAAATAAAAGGCTTAAATACTTCTTGTGGTTTAATTCTAAGTTAGAGTAATAATATTCCTTAAGTTTTAATTTTGAACTTATATTAATTCTAACTTTGACCAAATTAATCCTTCCATCACTCTTATGTTAACCAATTGTTAAAAGTGTCAATTAAGTCAACACTAATAAAAACTTTAAAAAAAAAATTACATAAGTAATATATATATATATAACAAAAAAGTCATCTAGAAATTTAAAAAAAAAAAACTTCTAAAAATCAGTTTTCAATTTAAAATATATTTTTCTTATGAGTTGTATTTTTCTAAAAATTAGTTGAATTTTTAGAAGTTATTTTAATTT
>QEOT01007439.1:28590-70173 GCA_003123785.1 Pterocarya stenoptera | reverse complement strand
CAACTCCCCCTCCCCTTGAGAGATTCTAACGTGTCAATAAACAGTGTAGCAGCAGGTATGCTGTCTATGGAAAACCACAATGTATGTATTGTGTACTCCACTTATTTACCTAATTTAATCAACTTAGTGACTGCGCATAGAAAATTCTACGACACTCGGATTTCAGAAATAACTTTATCTGAAAGAAATAAAAATAAAAATAAAAATAAAAAGAATTTTGTCTACCGAAACAAACAAAAATCGTCTCACTGCTTGGGTCACAAAACACAGCACAAACACATCTAAAATAAGTAAAATTAAAGGGAAAAAAAAAAACCCAAATCCATAAATGAAATTAGAATTCACAGCACAAGCGTGAAAATAAGCCAACTAAATTAAGAGGAATAAAAAAACCAAATTAAGAGAAATGTAAACGGACCTGGAAGATCCACTTATTCATGATAATTACAGTGACATTGAAACCCCACCATTGGATAATTGCCAACAGAGATCTAAACACGCTCCATTGCCACAAATTAGTCTCCTCCATCATTCTTTCTCTCTCTCTCTCTCTCTCTTCTCTAGAGAACCAGATCACCAGAGAACCTGGATAAGAAGGACTCCAGTTCCCAAATCAGAAAGCAACCCCCCTCCCCCCCTACAGCACTGCTGGGAATGGAAGGGCTAAGCAGATAGAGAGACGCACACAGACGAGAGAACTGGGTGGAATCGGGGCGTCTCTTTTGAAGGTGTCAAGAAATGTGAGGGAGGCTGTAACGGTGGAGGTGGCTCTTCCACTTTCACGTAAGATTCGTGCCTATACGTACGTGTTCTCTGTTTCTCTCTCACTCTGTTCTACTAACATCTCTCTCTTTCTCGTCTCTACGGAAATTGTGTTCGCCTTCTGCAGGAAAAGACCCCACTCCTGTGGGCCCACAAAGGAGTTGATCAGAAAATCTCAGCCGTTCAAATGAATGTAGTTGAGATGAACGTTGAGGTTTGACCCGAATACATGCATCAAAAGTTGAGGTTTTCTTACTGATTACTATGGCTCCTTAAACTTATGCGACCGAAAGGGCGACCTTAATCATGACCTTACAGCCTCCCTCCAATTAATTCCCCCTCATCTTAGGTGGGTGTTTAAATTCCCAATAATTTATTTAAATTAAAAAAAAAAAATCTATTTGCAAGCTGTGGATGACATTTTTATTTTTATTTTTATTTTTATTTTTATTTTTATAATAAACATGTACTTCATTCCAAATGGGAATAACATGAAGCATCAATGATTACTCCATTAAAAATAAAATCTGGACAGCTATTCCACCATTGTAAAGCATCCTCAATCTTCCAAGCCAAACTTACCAACATCATTATCTTGTCTTCTCGCATGTGAAATTTTAAAAACTGAAGGCCATGTGAAAATAAGATGCATTTTCTTTTTTAATGTCTTCAACGACTGTCCAGGAATTTCCATATTCGTACAGCTTTTAAATAATTATAATTTTTAAAGATATGATCATAATTTTTTAAAATTTAATTAATTGTTATTTCTATTTTAGAAAATATTTTTTTAATTTATTTACAAATAAACGTAACGTGTTTGAAAGTATTTTAAACATATGGATATCAAATAATAAATAACTTTTTAACGGTAGAACTTATTATTTAAGTCATAAGCGATAAATCTTAAAACTATAAATTATATTTCCCACCGCAATTCCTAATATACACTTATTTTGTAATAAAAATAGATTTATAATTTGACGTACTACATCAATTAATATCAGTTTATAAGTTTATTTTTGTAAAATCTTTTTGTGACTAAAACATTTATCTTAATTGGATATCACAAACTTTAAAGTAAATAATACGATTTAAAAAAAAAACTAATGCAAATTATAAATCTTAAAGGCACATTACATTACTATAATTTTTAAATACTTAAAACAACAGAAGGAAATATCATTTTTGAGTCGGTATAATTATTTATAAATCTTGATTTTAGTTGTTCGCCACATAATCTACGATAGTTTTTCTTTTTTCTTTTTTCTATTTTTGTATAGAAGGTTAGCATAACTGATAACTTTTTGAACAAGTTTTTCAATTTTAATTTTTTTTCTTGCAATCTGAGAATTTTATTAAATAAAGAAAAGTATATTCAACTGATTTCTGTTTAAAAAATCGAAATTTTAAAAAGAAATAAAACAAAATTCGGTCAGATGATTGTTATTTGTTATGCCCAGTAACATATAATTTGTTATGAGTATACTTCAAGCTACGTCATGGTGTGCCCTCTAATTAATACTGCGTGGGCAAGGATTAGTAGTCAATTATTGATTAGGAAACCCAATTGTAAAAGAATAAATATTAGCAGTAGCCACTATTCAGTAATTATTTTTACACACATTATGTAGCACCATCTAAACCATACATCTATTAAATTCAAATTTATTATAGACTGAGAGAGACGATGAGAGAGAAGCTCGGATGAAAGAGAGACATCGAGAATGAGAGATAGTGGAGATGAGAGAGAAGGGCAAAGAGAGAAGAAGAGAGAGAGCAGGCAAGAGAGAGAGCGGAGATGAGAGAGAGGATGATGAGAGAGAGATCGAGACTGAGATGAGAGAGAGAGAGCAGGGCGAGAGAGAGTGATGAGAGAGAGAGAGAGCAGAGAGAGTGGATGAGAGATGAAAAAATATATATTGAAAGGACTAGAAGCAGCCATGTAGTGAATGCAAAGTATTCACTGCTACAATGGTTGGTCTCTAGCATTACTCATTGTAAAAAATCTTCATGTACGGGACACCATCCAAACCTAGGGAGGGTGAAAATGTTCGGGTATTGAGGAACAAAATATTGATTAGTCTCGGACATATACTCCTCTTTGAAGATGGTGTGATAATATGTGACACGATTCGTGAATCCAACACGAACACGACACAAAATTAGTGGGTTTGAGTTTGATGTTAATGGGTTGGGGTCAAAACGAGTTAATCTGTTAATACACGATTTATAAAATGAGTCAATATGCTTAATATGAAATCAACTATTTTTGACATGTTTATAATTTATTTCAAAATTAAAATTTTATTATGGTTAAATTATAATATTGGTATTTCTCAATATGCTTATGTTTTTATTATAATTTTAAACCTATACTCATATTTGTTACTATATAATTTGAAATATTGGTTTTATAATATGTTAAAATTTTAAAAAATATTGATATATATATTTTTAAAATATTATGGTTATTAATAAATGTAGATTTTAATTTTTATGTAAAATTATGTTAATTAGGTCAAATTAGTTTTTCATTTTAGCTCAACCCATTTACATGAAACAAATAGTTTAAATGAGTTGTGTCTTGTTAACATATTTTTAATTAATTATTAAACGAACCAAAACTGGTGACACAACATGATCCGTTTCTAAATAGGTTGTGTTAAGGTTTGAAAATTTGATACGTTTAGCTTAACAGGTCGGGTTCGGGTTAACTTATATAGTCGAATGTTCATGACTTGATACAGCACAAATATAATCTGAAAATATGATTTGTCACCTCTAGTTAAAGAGTTTTTTGTAAGTGTATATTGATTAATTTAAGAAAAAATTCCTTATTGCGATCATTCCAAGAGTATGAATACAAAATTTCGAACTTAGAGATCATTTTGTTCATACAATTTGTTGGCGACATGTTTCGCACAGCGGGTACTAAGCTCAAACACCTACAACACAGAAAATGTGGGGGCTCGGGGTTGTGTGTAACCTCCAACTTGGTGTTTAGCTTTTATATCACTAGTCGAGATGGTCCCATGTATCTCTTTGTCAGAGGTATACGTCTTTCGTACGGAATATTACATTGTCGCCACTGACGGGGCGTTGACTTCTTGGGTCACATCCTTGCGGCAGGTTGGTGGGCGCGGTCACTCCCTACGTGTTCTTGTCAGGGACAGGGTGCAAGGCGTTGTCAGGGATGTCGGCGCTTTGTCACTTTGTTATTTGCTTCCCTATCATATGGGCCCTAGGTTTCTTCTCACTAGGGTCGTGGGCCTCTTACCCTTCAGCCTACAGATCATTGAGGGCCCTCAGTATGAACTCGACCACGCCTGTGAGGGACACATGTATTTTCTCTCAATCAGGCCCAGCCCAAAAAAGAATACAACATCCTTCCGCGACTTGTCCCAGGACAACTACACGGCCGGCCCCCTTAAGATAGGTGTAAGATCACCAAAATTACCAAACATCACAATTTGTGGATGGCATGTTTGAAGTTATGTATCTCGTGAAATTGGAAACGAAAACAATTTGTTATTTGCCCTTCTTATATTATTCAAGCCGATGTCAGTTTGAAAACAAGGCTGATCTGCATACGGTTTGTTTGTTGGTGCATTCCAATAGCAAATGAAAATGGATCATTAGACATATACTTCAGCCCAACAGGCCATTATGTGGTACGCTACTACTATTTTGCCTGTCGTTGTCGAATTCCATTACTTTCGCAAATTCAAGATGTGAAAGTCTTATATAATTTTTTGTTTGAAATAATAAAAAAGTGGAGTTTAGATTCTAGTAACTAGGAATTCATGTGATTATTTGAATGAAAACGATACTTTATAGATCTCGTGTTGGACTAGGATGTCCTTGCTACGAATGGTGATAGACCAATGTGCCCTTGCAAGTAGGGGCGAACAAAAACACCGAAAACCCGACCCGACCGAAATGCCGACCCGACCCGACCCGAATTAACCGAACCGTTTGAGTTTTGAAGCGGAAATGGAATGCCCGTTACCCGATTCTTTTTTAAACGGGTAATACCCGTTTACCCGATTTAATCTAAAATTTCCTCTCACCGATTCATTTCGACACTCTCTCCCTCGCAGCCGCTCTCCTCCTCGCAGCCTCACTCACTCTCTCGCAGCTCACTCTCTCCATCGCAGCTCACTCTCGCAGCTCTAACTCTCTCCATTGCAACTCAGAATCAAGGTTAGTGGGTTTGTTGTTTGGTTTATGGGTGTTTGGATGGTTGGAAAATAGAATCTTGCTCCCTTGCATGAGATTAGTTTGTGAGTTTGTTAGTCGTGGGTTTATGGGTGTTGAGTATTTTCTTACAAAGGAATCGACTATACTGAATATTTTGGGTTTATGGGTGTATTTTTTTTTACCATCCCGGTCTCAAGAAACTTGAGTGTGGGTGGTGGGTTGCCTTGAGATAAGAGTATTAAGATTTTATGGGTGTTTTGGGTTTCTTTTATTGAATATAGATTGTAGTGGTGGAGAAAGAGATTTGAGAATGGGATACTTTCTTTTAGCAGCCGACCATTCATACTGAGATTGGGATTGATAGATGTAGGTTATGTTTGGGGGGAGAGATGAGATTTCTCATCTCTATCTCATCTCATCTCATCATTACATCTTTTTCAAATTCTCATATAAAATATAATAAACAATTTAACTTTTTCAAATCCCAAAATAATAATAATATTAAAAAATAATATTTTAAACTTTCATCTTAACACTATTCACAAAATTTTCAAAAATTCTCATCTTATCTCAACATCCAAACCTAATCGTAGTCTACTTGATTTTTCTGCGTGGTAAGAATTGAAGTGGTGGCAGTGGTTGATGTTTGGCTCAATTCTCTGTAGTCTGTACCCTGTTTGTTGATGTTGGGCATTGATTTGTGTTTTGTCTATGTCCATTGGACCACTACCTGAAGGCTAAAATTACTTATAGTAACTTCCTGGAGAAAGTGGGGATTGAGGATTAAGAGTATCAATTTTCTGGGTTTTATTATACTTATCCTTACAACATAGTTGCTATATAGTTTCCATCATCAAACTGAAGTGGAGAAAGTGGCCACTCTATCTCCAGTACTACCCTGATCTCTCTATCTCCTTTACTAAATTTGCTAATTAAATCAAGTAGCAAAATTAATTAATTAATCAAGGACATTCCTCAATGGGCCATTATTATTAGATCGGCAAAGGGAAGTCATTATATATAAATACTGTCAGAATATATATATATATGTTGGTGACTATTTTTTTTTTTTTTTTGGGTTTGATAGGCTATTTCTGATCATTCCATTAATCTTACTCTTCTTTTTTTTTTTTTATATATATATATTGCAGTTGAACTCTATGGAACATAGTGCTGCTATACCTTCATCTGGGTCTGAAACAATGCCCAAGGTGATTCATTTGGATAGTACTCTATCTCCAACTTTGGATAGCTCTCTCCCAACAACTAGTTCCCAAGCTCGCCCTCCTATCACAAGAAGACGGGGAAGATCAGATGTATGGCAACACTTTACGAGGATTGAGAATGTCGAGGATCCCAATGAGCCCAAAGCCACGTGCGATTATTGTGGTAAGGTTTTGTTATGTCATCCTAAAAAACAAGGTACTTCATCTTTGAAGTACCATCATCAGACATGTAAAGTCTTTAATGCTAGTGGGGTTGGAAGGGATAACCCCCAATAAAAAACGACCGGAACTAGAAAGACGGGAGTGGATGGTACAACTAGCAGTCCTAGTATTGGACTTGCCAAGTACAATGAACAGAAAATACAATCGGCGGTAGCTAAAATGATAATCATGGATGAGCTACCGTTTAGATTTGTAGAAAAACAAGGTTTTAAAGACTTTATAGCCGTATTTGAGCCTAGATTTCCAATCCCCTCTCGCATTACTGTTATGCGAGATTGTATGAAGATGTATATGTTAGAAAAAGATAAGTTGAAGAACATGTTCATGGCATCCGATTATAAGATTTGCATCACTACTGACATGTGGACATCAATTTAAAATCTTAACTATATGTGCATAACAGCTCATTTTATTGATGATGATTGGATCTTGCATAAGAGGATTATAGATTTTAAGAAAGTTCCTGATCACAAAGGGATAACAATAGGAAAAGAGATTGAGTCATCTGTACTTGGATGGGGCATAAAGAAGATATTTACAATAACAGTCGACAATGCATCATCTAATACTACGGCCATCGATTATTTGAGGAAAATTGTCAAACTTAGGGATTGTATGGTATTAGACAATGAACTTATGCATATAAGATGTTGTGCACATATTTTGAATCTCATTGTCCAGGATGGATTGAAAGAAATTGATAAATCAATTGTCAAGATTCGAAATGCAGTTAAATATGTGAAGTCTTCCCCTTCAAGACTTAATAAGATCAAGTCATGCGCAGAGAAACAAAATATTTTGGGTGGTGGGCTTCTTTGTCTTGATGTTCCAACTAGGTGGAACTCAACATATCTAATGTTGAGTGTGGCTCTCAAATATCATGCGGCGTTTGAGGTGATGCAAGATGAAGACAATGAGTTTGGCCCATATTTATGTGAGGTTGGACAAGGAATACCAACTTTACATGATTGGGAAACCATCAAGGTATTTGAGCAATTTTTGAAGCTTTTTTATGATACGACTTTGCGGGTTTCAGGCTCAGTTTATGCAACTTCAAATTTGTTCATTGGAGAAATATTTACAATCTATAATCATTTGAACAAATTTTCTATGAGTGAGAGTAATCTGCTGAAAACCATGTCGGAGAGGATATTATTGAAATATGACAAGTATTGGGAGGATTTTGAGAAATTGAACAAAATGTTGTTTATTGCATCTATGCTTGATCCGCGCTTTAAGTTGGAAGTTTTGGAGTTTTGTTTTAGAAATATTCTTGGGAATGAGAGAGCATCTGAACTTGTTGATTGGTTAAAGAGGATGATTAAGCGGATGTATAAGCAATATTCAAAATCCAGTGTAGGTTCAAGGAGGAGCGTATCAAGTGTTGGTGAGACCCAAATCAACACTTCTTATGATAATGTGGATACTGTATTAAGTATGTTTGAAAAATATCAAGCATCAAAAGGTGTGGTAGAGTCTAAATCTGAATTGGATAAGTATTTCATGGAAAGTGTTGAAGGATCGACACCCGACTTTGATATTATATTATGGTGGAAGGTGAACTCAATCAGATATCCGATCCTTGCCAAAATGGCTCGAGATGTGTTAGCTATTCCCATATCTACTGTTGCTTCTGAGTCGGCATTTAGCGTTGGAGGTCGTGTCTTAGATTCATTTCGTAGCTCATTGGCTCCAACAACAGTTGAATCTCTTATCTGCACACAAAACTGGTTAATGGCTCCTTCCATTAATTATGATTCCCAAGATGTAATGGAAGATGCTGAAAGCTACAAGTTAGAAACCGGTAAGTTTAATTAATTATATGTTTTCTTATAGTCATTTCAATTAATTATATGTTTAACATAATTTTGTATTTCATGTAGAGATAACTTTGAAGAATATTTTGAATGAAGCCGATTGAAGATTACAACAGGGCCACAGCTACAAGTCCATGTATCTTATATTCACTGATCTTATATGTTGATTCCTGTCTTTAGTTTTCACTATTTTAGCTTACAACTTACAAGAGTCTTCCACTTTGGCTTGTAGGCTTGTAGCAAATATTTTGCAGTATGCCGTAATGCATGCCAATGTTATGAAGAAATGCTCTGAAATTTCTTGCGCTAAATAGGAAAACTTGAAGAGTGCTAGGACGGAAGTGCAGGGCAACAATGATCAAATATAAAACGGGTTTTTATTAAATTCTTTGAATTATCTGTGCTCATGAACAAGTCTGTGAGATTAACCAGGCATACATGGAAAAAAGAGGCTAAAGTATTTGTCATACCTCTATTTTTTGTGATTTATGGGTTACCGTGAAAAGGTTATAAGATTTGAGAATAGTTTTTATTTGGAAAATCATTGCACATTAGACATTTTTAAAGATTTCTAGTGTATGAAAACTGACATATTACCGACTTTTTCTCGTATAAGTAAATTGCTTAATCTTTTATCCAGAATAATGAACTCCAATATAATAATAATAATAATTAAATTAAATTTAAAATATCGAAAAAAAAAAAGGGGTCGGAAATACCCGATTTCCCGAAAGTGCTATCGGGTCGGGCAATCGGCTAAATGCTTAACAGGTAATCGGCAGAGTCCTTATCGGGTCGGGTTGGAAAACCCCCACTAGCGGATCGGGTCGGGTCGGGTGCACAGTCCTACTTGCAAGAGATCTGGATCAGGCTAAAACGCCTCTCGTATCTTAAATAAGCGGTTTTGTTTGTTTTCTAAATTAAAATTTAAAATTTTAAAAATCTCACATTTCATCATTATAATTTTTTTAAATTTTTATATAAAATAAAATAAATAATTCAATTTTTTCAAATCTCAAAATAAATATAATATTAAAAAATATATTCTAACAATATTTTTTTAAATTTTTAAATTTTAATCTTAATTCATCTTATTTTATTTCTAAAAATAAATAAGAATATCTCATATTTATTTTTTTAAAATATTGGAGGTATAATTAACTTCTTTTTTATTTCTTTTCCAAATGACACGTAGTTTATGATGGATTGAAAATACTTCGAAAACTGCTAAATAATTACTCGTGTCAGTCTCTCGACCTTTGTAGCATTACTTCGGGTGGTGCCGACCACCAAGAGGGAAGTGGGCTTTGAGTTCGCGAGACTACATATGACTAAACTATTTTTAAGCAAATTCGCAATTAAACCAACTGATTGCTTGTACAACTAAAACCAACCCAGTCTCGACAAGATCTCCACGCGCCGCCATGAGCGAAGACGCTTCTTCTTACCCTCCGATCGAGCCGACCACCTTCGACCTGATCGTCGTCGGCACTGGCGTTCCGGAATCTGTGATCTCCGCTGCCGCATCCGCCACCGGAAAAACCGTCCTTCACCTCGACCCCAACCCCTTCTATGGCTCCCACTTCGCCTCTCTCCCTCTTCACCAACTCTCCTCTTTCCTTAATTCTCACTCTACCCCTCCTCCCTCCGCCGCATCCACCGGCCACGATTACACCCCAGTCGCTCTCACCCGTAGGTCCCTCTACTCCGACATCGAAATTTCCTCCTATTCCCCCGAGATCATCAGCGAAGAAAACTCCAGAAAGTTTAGCATTGACTTGTGTGGGCCTAGGGTTTTGTTCTGCGCCGATAAATCCATCGATCTCATGCTGAGATCCGGATGCAGCCAGTACGTGGAGTTTAAGAGCATCGACGCCAGCTTTGTGTACGGGGAGAATGATAAGAAATTGATGAGCGTGCCTGACTCTCGAGCAGCGATATTCAAGGACAAGAGTTTGGGGCTGACCGAGAAGAACCAATTGATGAGGTTCTTCAAGCTGGTTCAGCAGCACTTGGCTGGTAGTGATGACGGTGGTGGTGAGACTTCGAAGATTTCGGCGGAGGATTTGGAGAGTCCTTTTGTCGAGTTCTTGAAGAAAATGCGGTTGCCGCCCAAGATTAAATCGTACACATCAGTTTACTCTTCTTCTTCTCTAACTGCTACTGCTAGTGAGCTTTCTTTTTGGCTATATTTATTTTTTTCTTTTTCTTTATCATAATTGTTAATTTACGTACTATTTTTGAAAATTCTAAATTAATTTTGCTCGGTTAATGATGGATTGTGCTGCCTATTCTGATGCTTATATGTTTCTCACGTGCTGTAAATATAATTGTTTTAGGATGGATCCATATGTGGGCGTGTCTTATGTTTCTATTGAGAAGTTATACTGTTCTTGCTTTTCAGGATTATTCTATATGCTATAGCCATGGCCGATTACGATCAGGAAAACACGGAGGTTCGTGAACAAGTACTCAAGACAAAAGATGGTATAGATCGTTTAGCTCTCTACAATGCATCGGTTGGCAGGTTAGTTCTTGTACTCTATATCACAGTTAAAACGATTATATTTAGTTATATATTTTCTTTCTAAGGGGGATTGGGGTATGGGGACTCGATCTCCAGACATTAGACATTTGCCATTAGGCTGTAGGGCCATCGGAGAAACAATTTATTAAGTAATAGTTTTGTGTAATAAAAACAATTTATTAAGTAGTTTTGTGTAGTAAGGTCTTCCTATTGCTACTGCGTCTACCTGCTACGAGTGTAATATTGGTTCCCTGTAATTGTGTCCTTGTTTGGATAATGGGTTGCTTTATGTTCTGATGCTTTGGATTACTTATATAAAAAAAAATGTTCTGATGCTTTGGATTTATATTATTTATTTTACTTATAAAAAAAAATGTATATTATTTATTTTTGAATCAAGAACGTTGGGATTGCTTTGATTTTGAGAATCAAGGTGCGATGAATATATGCATTACAGTTCTGACCTATCAGGTTTTCAAATGCACTTGGGGCTTTGATTTATCCAATTTATGGCCAAGGGGAACTCCCACAAGGTTTTTGCCGTCGTGCTGCTGTCAAAGGTTGCATTCATGTAAGTTATATTTAACGGATTTGCTACTTTATTTTTTTTTGAAGCAACATTACTTGTTGATTCCTGTACATGTTTTACATCCTGCTGAGCACATGTTAATGCCTTAATCTTATTTCAACGCACAGTTTTCCTTGAGCTGCTTGCTTGATGGTGTTGAGAATAATTTTTCCACTGTTTGATTCAATAGATTTTTTTTTATTTTTTATTTTATGATAATTCATAAGAGAAATTTTATTCCAAGTAAATAGGCATAGCCCAAGTACACAAGATGTATACAAATGAGAACACCTACTTACAAGCTAAAACAGAATATAACTAAAGCAAAACATTACAATCATTCCCATTCCTTACAAGATTCTTCACCCAAAAGATTAAAGTACTAAGGAAATACTCCCTAAGTTCCCCTATAGATCGATCACAATTGTCAAAGCACCTCCCATTCCTCTCTAACCATAAACACCAAAGTAAACACAGGGGGATCATCTTCAACACTGCAGTGCTGTTACTTCTCCCCTCGATACCTTGCCAACATGCAAAGAAATCTGCCACATGCATAGGCATCACCCATAAAATGCAACCCTTGCAAAAATCTCATTCCACAATGTTGTCGCTACCTCAAAATGAAGAAAACGATGATCAATAGATTCACCTTCCATCTTACACATAAAACACCATTCAACCACCTGAAAACCTCTTCCTCAAGTTGTCTGTGGTTAATATTTTCCCAAGGGACACCAGCCAGCAGAAAAAAGGCAACCTTACTAGGCACCTTGGCTCTCCAAATACATTTCCAGGGATAGTCTTTGACCCCACGACTGGTTAACACCTTATACAAAGAACTCACTGAAAATCTGGAATTAACTGTATGCGCACACAGCAGACTGTCCTCCCTGTTCTGATCAAGCTTCATCTCATATAATCTTCCTAAAAAATCAGAAACTTCACATACTTCCCAATCCTGCACATCTCTAATACATTCCACAGACCAGCAAATCAAAGTGTTAGAAAAGTGATAGGAATCAGCCACTGCAGCCCCTTTGTCTCTAGCAAGGTTAGGGTAAACAACCTTAAGAGGTGAATCCCCACACCAGGTGTCATGCCAAAATAGATCTTTGCCCCATCCCCCACCTTGAATTTGGAATTCTTGACAAAGTCCCCCTATCCCAGCCTAATAGACTTCCACAAACCCACCCCAAACATCCCTCTAACTTCATTCGTGAACCAACTCCCCCACATCCTCTCATATTTAACATCCACAATATTTCTCCAAAATGCATTACTCTCATTATGGTACCTCCAAAGCCATTTCCCAAGGAGAGCTTTGTTTAAAAGTCTTAAAAATGTCGCACTCCCAACCCTCCATAGGAAACAGAAGAGGCAAGCAGTAAACTCTGGTTCCATTCTACTTTAAATAAGATTCCATTTACGGTTACCATATGGATAAAGGTGGCAATAGATTTTTGGGATAACAAAAAGTTTTTATTGCTTATAAAAAAAATTTGGGATAGTACCTATCTGGAGGATGTGGATTATTGGACTTACCTCCTTCTTGTTCAATGTTAATATTCAACTCGAATTGAACATCCAGTGTGCTGATTATATTTCCTCCCTTTTCCCTTCATATCAAAGAATGAAAAAGGGCAAAAAACTCCTGTTCTTGCTTTATCATGCTGTGATACTTATCTGCCTCCAAAACTTCTTATATGCAGGTTCTGCGGATGCCAGTGATTGCGCTGCTTATGGACAAGGTGTATACTATATTTTTCATTCATTTTTTTAACATGTGCTTATTTGACATTATGGCACCTGTATTAAATTCTATTATCATTGTCTGGAAATTTTGTAGTGTACTGGACATTATAAAGGAGTTAGATTATCTTCGGGTCAAGATTTATTTAGCCAGCAACTAGTCCTGGATCCATCCTACATAGTTTCATTGCCATTCGCTTCATCTCCACCAGAGCCTCTGAAAGAAAGTCTTAAAGTTTCTGATACAAAAGATGTTAAATGGAAACTGGCAAGGGGAATATGCATCACAGGGGGTTCCTTGAGGCCAGATACATCAAATTTGCTGGTGGTATATCCTCCTAGATGTAAGATCACATTCTAGTTCCATTCTTGTAATTTGTTGATGAAGCGAGGAAAAAAATAAAGGGGAGAGAGAGAGAGACAGAGAGAAACTGACATATTCTCCTCTCTAGCTTTGTATCCTGAACAGGTTACCCCAATCCGTGCTCTCCAGATCAGTAGTGATTTAGCCATTTGTCCTTCGGGCATGTAAGTTTGTGAGTTTTTGATTGTGATTTACTAATGTTTTCTGCTTTCGATGTTTTTCCATTAGTATGTCATGATGACACTGTGTTCTTGACTTACGCATCACAATTCCGAGGCATTAGTTTATGCCCAATAAAACAAGTGAGGCCTGTTGCATTATGAAACATGTATAATTTGCCTAAGATCAACGAAAGTTGGTCCTCAGTTGCTAAATCAGGAGCACAATGTTGCCTCTCGAAAAGATTTGGAAATAATTAGCCACTTGCCACCTCCATCCTAAGTCCAGTTTCTTTTGTTTCTTGTTTTTCTTACATTATAAATATTGCAGTTTGATGCTTTAAAAAAGTTAATTCTGCTGCACATTCATACTTTGGGACATAAATGTTAGATCCTATCGTGAGTTAATTCAAGTTTCAATGGGATCTCGATTTTGAAAGTGAACGGTGGATGAAGGATCTCATAATAAGAACGCTTTGTAATTCTATTAACATGATTCTGTTTATTTTCTTGTTTCCTCTATTACGACTTAGATAGGCCTTCTCCCATGTATATCATCTTGTGTACTTGGGCTTTTCCTATTCTTTATTAATACTCTTGTTTACTTATAAAAAAGAAAATGATTCTGTTGTTTTAGTGAGGGTGATGTAACATGAGAGAAGCAGCCAAGATCCTGCCCAAAAAGAAAAAGAATTAAGTAAACAAGAGTAGAAAAACAGGCTCTTCCTCCTCAACATGATTATGGCTGTGCAATTGGTTGCTTTTGGTTCTTTTCATGAGGTGGAAACTTGGCACTAATTGTCGAGAGATGTGTGCCATAAGAGGGTTAAATTAATGTTTGTTGTCTCATCATGTCGTGTGACTCTGGCATTTATGGTACTATGTTTTTATGTGAATTAATTATGCCTGTTAAAGTAAGTTGATGCCCTTCCTCTAAAGAGGAACTTGTGAAACGTGGGTTGACACTATTCGCTGCTCTTGTTTAGGTTTGTATTATACTTTTCTGCTTTGTGTAAGGATGGCAATGAGGGGACAAGGTTACTACATGCAGCAATGGATGCTCTTCTCACACTACCTGAATCTGGACATCCTGAAAGTGGTACTGCAGTTCAGAATGAGGTTGCAGCAGAAATAAAGCCCACCATACTTTGGAAAGCATTGTATATTCAGGAGCTTACCGTGGTGTGCTTCTTGTCACAATGTGTCCATCTTTAGATTTTTCTTTTATAGACCCATGGATATTTTTTGTGTATCTTCAGCATTATGGTTGACGTTTGTTGCCATCTGAGAGAACTACATGTTAATTCCAGGATCAATTTGAATCTATCTGCACCACTCCTATTCCGGATGGAGATCTTAATTACAATAATCTGTTAGATGCGACTTTGAAGGTACTCCATTTCAACTTTTATTTGACCAATGATGGTTCAGGATTAAGTATTAAACTAATGTAAGATAGCCTTATGCATTCTTTAACTGGGACTAAGTTGATCAGTACGCTGTTCCGTTGATTATTTTTGTCTCGACTGACTAGAGTTTGGTGGTGGTTGTGGTAACTATGGCAGCTATTTCAGAAGATGTATCCCCATGAAGAAGTCTTTCCAGAGACAGCATCACCTGAGAATCCTGAGGATGATGATAATGAATTTAGTCTGGAGAGCTAATGGTGCTTTGCTTGATTTGATGACTTAATCTAAGCTTACCAGAGCTCTGGATCATCTGGAGCCTTTTACACCCACCAATCTTTGGTTCAGGGAGTTGCCGAATTGTCGACGGTGTTGAAGTGCTGCTGAGTGTACTTTAAGAAGATGTAATTTACTTACTTGAATGCGCAGGGAAGAAAAGAAAACTTGCTTCCTCAAATTTACAAAAAAAGAAAAAGATAAAAAGAGGAAAGAACAAACATAATCATATTCGTGTAGGATGCCGTGGTTCTTGCAATTTTGATATAAATGCTTCTTCTGTCTTGGCTGTTGCTACTATTCGGGCATGTAAATGAAGGGATGGATTGAAACTTCGTGATGATGTCAAGGTGGCAATTGGAAAGGAATAATGCTATACAAGTTCAAAGTCCCCGTTCAAGTTTTTTAAGAATAAATGACTGTTTTTTTTAAAAGATTATTATATATTTTCAGAATATCGATGAAGTGGTACTTTTGAACATGTCATGTAGTTAAAATTGTTTATGTCACTAGTTTTATAGAAAGAGTAGGAGCATCATTTCTTTTCCTCAAAAAGGATTACAAAGAAATTTGCATATTTTAGAAAAATATTTTTCTATTAATGGAAAGATAATAAACACAAATTATATATAAAAAAAGTTGGTTATTCAAAAACAAAATAAGTTTGGAGGCTGAGCTTTAAGTTTTTTTTCTCTTTTTCTTTTAAGAAGGTTAGATAAATTCTATTTAACTTATCTACAGAAATTATAAATCATAAGAAGTTTTGGCCAAATATCTCTTTTATTATGGTATATTTAGGTGGAGGATCTTTACCAAAATTTCTTTGCATTGTTAATGGAAAAATAATTCTTCTCATTAGTTACTATTCATTCCCACACCCCACACTCTATAAAAAAAAAAAACTGTAAAGTGTGGAGTGTAGGAATAAATAGTGACTGATGTATAGCAAAACTCATTTATAAAAAAGAAATACATTTTTTATAATGTATAATTGATATCATAGTTGAAGAAATATAACAAAATAATGTAATGCCACACCAGCCACCACTAGGTGGTCGCGTTCTGATGGGGTCACTTGTGGAGGCAAAAGTTCGAACCCATTCCATGGTGACCTACTGTAACATGGCTACCTTGTGGTGGTTATGTACCAGCCACCACGAGTTGCCTTACAAAATTTCAACTTAATTTTTAAAGAAAACTTAAAATAGATATTTAAAATTTTTTAAAAATAATTTATACAATTTTAAAATGTATAAATTTTACGTAATTTATTTAAAAATAATGACAAACATATAAAATTTACATTAAAAAACCTTTTTTTTTTTTTGTGGACTAACTATTTTTTTAAAATGATTGCGAAAGATTTGCAAATTTTAATTTTGAGAAAGAGTGGTGCTACACCATGGGTGGATTCCACCTATGGGTGCTACGTACAAGGCCAAATGACATTTATTTTTTCTCTTTTTCTTTTTTTATACATTTTTTTATATCCTTCAACATTTAAAAAAAAATACACCATCATTAAAAAATAATTTTTAATCATTAAATAAAATAATAATAATAATCCGATGGATTCACCGGTGGACTAAGCATTATTCTTTGAGAAAAAAACGTGGCCAAGAACTTATTCTGATCCCGGTGAAGACTTGCATCAGATCTGCAGCCAAACACTGAGTCTGCTGCACAACTCCTACAGTCCTACTATTTGGACTTTGGAGACTCCAGAAAGATCCGAAACCCGCATATGAAAGCCATCGAGCCACGCGCTCATCCTCTTCATAATGCACAGTCGCTCGCCATGGCAAACTACAACCTGAACACCGATTCTCCCATCTCTCGTCGCATTGTTCGTGCCTTCTTCGACTTCCTCAACTCCGGTTCTCTCTCTCTCTCTCTCTCTCTCTCTCTCTCTCTCTGTTTTTGTCTTCTAGTTCTAAACTAATGAATCTCTAATCAATTATATGTTTAGATATTGATTTCCTTTCTGGTTTTTGTGCATTCTTTAAAGGTATATTTTTGCTCAAGTATGATCGTTTATTCTGATATTATTTCCAGCATCGTTCTTCGGGATTATCATTCTAAATAGAGTTGCAAAATGGTACTTAAAATCTAGCTCATCTACATACTACAAGCCTTTCATTCGGACAGGGAATAGATGCTAGAGCGTTGAGACTTTAGTGCCTTATAATGAGCCATTGTTGTGTCACTGTGTGCTTCGCCGTTTGTGCGACCAAATTTTCGTTGATCGTTAATAGTAGACATTTCGCTTAGAGAAGTAAAAAAAAAAAAAAAGCCTTATCTGGAGATTTTTTATTTATTTTTATTTATTTTCTGGTTAGTGGGTGCATATGTCTCTGTATTTTTTGTCTCTTTACTTCTATATTTTCTCTTTGAATGAAAAATCTCATCTTATCGTTTTAGATGCCTATTTTGATGGTGGTTTGTTACATTTAGGACAGTTGAACCTGCTCCTGGTGTTGATCTTGAAGGTCTTGAAGTTGCTAGGGAATGTTTAACAGAGGCGTTTAAGCTCAATTCATCCTCTGTTGATGACCATATAAAGCCCAATTTGTTGGTTGACTTATTTCATTCATTGGAAACAAATGAGCATCATGAAGCTCGAACTGATAATGCTCATGGCACAATCTTGGAGGATGCTCGAACTGATACTGCTGATGCTAAGCTTTCAGAGGCATCAAATTCTGTGGTTCTCTCTCTCTCTCTCTCTCTCTCTCTCTCTCTCTCTCTCTCTCTCTCTCTCTCGTGTGTGCATGTGTTGTGCATGCATCATGTTATATGTTTTTACCCACACACATTGTTCTCCTAGTCTGCTTTTGATAATTAGTCATCCTAATGTGTGCCTTAAAGATGTTAAGTTTTAGGTGCTGGATTTTTCTTTTCAAACCATGGGAGTAAAAGGGCTTGTAGTGGAGCTCTGAGCACTCATTAGAAATAGTACTGATGTTTTGAACCATTTCTTGTGGCAATGCACATGGAATTCTATGATACTTAAGTTTAGTTACTGTTGATTTAGGAGGATATGATGGACTCTAATTTGGTAACTGTATTTGTTGTTAGGCCTGATCGATAATTTTTTTTTGGATCGGTAATCAAAGTATTTTATTCATAAAAGTAGGCAAAACCCAAGTATACAGGGATTATACATGAGAAATACCTAACTAGAGTTTACAAATGATAGTAAAAAGTCATGGACACTTAGTCCGTTACAAACAGTGGCCCCCACCCATGAAAACAATGTTTTAAAGAAAGAGACTTTCAGCTCCTCCATTGTCTTCTCACAGTTTTCGAAACTTCTATCATTTCGTTCCCGCCATATACACCAACACATGCAAATAGGGACCATTTTCCAGATTGTTGCGACTTGTGAATTCCCTCGGAGACCTCTCCAACTAGCTAGAAAATCCACCAATCTAAAAGGCATGACCCACGATACGCCAAGTCCTGTAAAAAAAAGGTCCCACAAGGTCTTTGCCACCTCGCAGTGTAGAAATAGATGGACAAGAAATAGATGGTCTTTGCCTAATCGAAAAAATTGATATGATTATATAAATTTTGCCATACTTTAATACATTCATGAAATGGTAGCAAGTTCCCTTGTCTGTTAATATGTTTATAGGTGATATCCACCCTGTCTGTAATGTTTTTTGTCATATTGTTGGAGGATTTGAATTGATGTACTATAAATGTTTACATTTGGTTGATGATGTTGTGGTGTTAAAATTTGTGTCTTTCATTCTGCTTGTTGATTTTCCTTTCTTTGGTTTTATCTGAGGTTATAATTTTGATGATGCTGCAGAGTTGCATGCATTTGGAATTAATTTTGTTTCTGTTATCATGCAATGCTTCTTGAATTTGAGTTGTGACTTTGTTTCATGTTTTCCAACTCAAGCAGGGTGAGGTTGGGATGAGGAAACCTCTTGTATCGGGTAGGTTAATGTCTTCTTGTTTTGGTGCTGAAGTTGTTGTTTTCTGTATTGATCTTCTCTTACTCTGTAGCTTTCTTGTTGTATGGTATTTTAAGCTATGACTTTTTTATAGAATTTGCTGGTTTTTGTAAAAAAATCTGACAACACAAAGCCCCTATAGGAAAAACTGTGTTGCATTTTTTTTGAAGTAAGAAAATTTTTATTTTTATTTTTTGATAAGTAAAAGTAAGAAAATTTTTATTAAGAAGCACAACAGCACAACCCAAGCACACAGGTGTGTTGCATTTATAATGCCTTCAATTTTTTTGGTCCTAAACAGCCTAGCTTCGACAAGCTATCGGAAACACATCAATTTTTCTGAATACTGTTAGCAGTCATAGGTTGACTATTTTTATGTGTTGCACATGGGGCTTAAGTAATTTTTTCTTGATAAGTAGAAAATTTTATTCATAATGGAAGAGTAGGCTTCACTATTTTGTGAAGAAAGATGAATGGTTGCAGAAGAGAGAGTCTTAGATTCAAGGGATTTTTCTGGATATTTAATTTAAGTATATCATTCTTATGTCTAATTAAGACGACTTGGGGGGAACTAGCTAGGAATAGTATTTTTGTAAGTACTGCAACATTTATTAAAAGTGCAGAAATCCATTTACACAAGAAGTATATAAAAGGAGACACCAAACTAGCAAGAAGAAGATGAAGGAAAAAGTCCTTAAAAGTCTAGAAGGCTAGAGAAGTGGGAGCTGTTGTGATAGAGATTGTTCTATATTATGGTTTGTAACTATGTCACCATCCTCTCATGGTCTTTAAAAGTTTGGGCATTGCATTCTTACCAAATGCACCATATTAAGCATGGCAGGACCATCCTTTAAATGTTTTAATTTTCGTGACTTTCCCAATGATTTCACCAACGTACCAACGACTCCATCACCTTTGGGGGAATAACTCACTTGATCCCAAGTGTTGAATAATGCTGCCCTTTAAGTCCTTAGCCAACTCATAATGTAGCAAATTTCCCCATTTTGTTTGCACATTCAACGCCACTCCATCACAACAATATGCCTCTTTCTCAAATTTCCATCATCAAGATCTTTTCTAAGGTGTTCATTGGTTCATTCAAACTAGAAAATATCCTTGGAGTAGTAGTTGGCCAACCGACTCTCCGCTCTTTTTGCACATACAACACCAATCCATGACTATGATATGACGTTTCTTTATGTTGTCTAGAGTAAGGATCTTCCCCAAGGAAGCCATCCATTCAAAAAATGTTGCCATTAGGGTTGCCTTTATCTTCCAAATACCTCTCCATGGGAATGGATTTGTATTGTGCATTGTCATGGCTTGGTAGAAAGAGCAAACTGTGAACTTCCCTTTCTTAGAGGGCACCAAATTATCTTGTCTTCGACTCTCCCCAAGAAATGGGTGGAGTACACTAGGTCATAGAACTCTAAAAAAGCGCCAATTTTTCAATCTTGTGCATCTCTGAGGAATGTAACATTCCATTGGGGAATACCATTAGAGAGTATTAAGAGGTTTGCAATTGAGGCTTCTTTCATTCTTGCTATACGATAAAGGATAAGTTTCCTTGAGGGCCCTATCGCCACACCATACATCGTGTCAAAATTTAATTTTGAATCCACCACCCACCCTAAAGCGGATANAAAAAAAAAATAAGAAGTCACGTTGGAGTTTCTCCATGCGATGAGCCACCTTGGTGGGGAGCGGAAATAATGATAGGACGTTGGTTGGCAAGTTGGAAAGAATACTTTTGATCAGGGTGACCCTACCACCTTTGGATAAATCCATCCTCTTTCTACTAGCCAATTTCAGCTCAATTTTTTCTAGAACATTATCCCAAATAGATATCGATTTGAACAAAGCACCCAACTGGAGGCCAATATATTTCATAGGCAGCTGAGACATCTGGCATCCCAAAATGGAAGCCATACCCTCCACATTAGGAACATCCTCCACCGCAACTACTTTTGATTTGGCCAAGTTCATATTCTACCCTGATACAGCTTCAAAGCATAAAAGGAGAGCTCTCAAAGCTTGAAGTTGATCCTGGAAAGCCTCACAAAAGATTAGGGTATCATCGGCGAATAATAGATGGGATATCTTGAGAGTGCTAATATTGCCTCCCCCACTAAGAACCCATATACGAACCCACCCTCCATGATGCCTAAAATCATCTTCCTAAGAGCTTCCATCACAAAAACAAAAAGTCGCGGAGATAGAGGGTCACATTGTCTCAAGCCTTGTGAGCTTTTAAAGAAGCCTTTTGGCATTCCATTCACCAATATAGAGAAGCAAGCCGTAGAAATAAAAGGATGGATCCATGTACATCATTTCATACCAAAGCCATATATCTGTAGCATGTAAAGCAAGAATCTCCAATTGACATGATCATAAGCTTTTTCCATATCCAGCTTGCATAAAAGTTCCGGCTCTCCAGACTTGAATTTACTATCCAAGCGCTCGTTGGCAATAAGCACCGAGTCAAGAATTTGCCTACCTTTGATAAAGGCATTTTGAGGCTATGATATTAACTTCTCCATCACCTTGCTCAATCTTTTCACCAAAAATTTGGAGAGAATCTTGTACATCCCGCTCACCAAGTTAATAATCTTTTACCTCTACAAATTTAAAATGGATTAAAAAAGACCAACATTTTGTTGCCTAGGGTTGGTACCATTTGGGGAAACTGCTCAACCATCAGATAAGAAGAAATTGTTTGATGCCCCTGTATTATTTGAATGTTTTTGTATCTATTTTGTTTTGATGTATTGCCGAGATTTTGGTAAAGAATACTTTCACAAATAAGTTGGTGGAGCTGTTCATAAATGTTAAGACTTTATTCTACAATGTAATTGAGCTGGAGATTGGTTTAGAATTCTTCCCACATATTTATAAATTTTGCACTAATGTATTTTTATTGACAATGTTGTTGGTAGGTATGTCTAAAGATGAACTTTTTGGACAATTCTTTGCCGCACTTGAGAAAATCCACTTTTTCAGAACCATGCCTGATGGAAATGATGACCCAGTCCAATTGGAGAAAACAACCCGTTTATTTCAGGACGCTTCATCTGTATGATTCATTCTCCTGCAAACCTACATATGTTGCATTCAATATATGGATTTGTATGCTTATGCTGCTTAAGATTATGGGTCAGCTGATTATTTTAGTTTAGTGTGTAGTCATAAAAATATTGTTTTTGATAAGTATGTAAAATATAGAACTACAAGGGATTTTGCAAGATGTTATTCCGTGTGCCTTGGAAATGCTCCTAAAGCAGAGTGACTCAACTTCCCTGCACAAAACTATGAGAATGGAAAGGTGTGTAGTCTCAAAAGCACGATAATCTAAAGGTGAGACCACTTCATTGTCATGACCAATGGGAATTAAGTAAGGGAATTCATGCCAAACAGTCTAGTGATTTTGGAGTTGTTAATCTATATTTCTCAGACGTTTATTGTTATATCTTATAAAAAATAATATTTATTTCTTAGACGTTGTGGGCTTATCTTTGGAAAATTTAGGAGTAGTTGTCAAACATATGAATCTTGCATACCATCTCAGTTTTGCCCCTTGGGTTTTAGTCAACTTTAGTGTTTGGTAATCCAGTTCCCTCATGCAGTATCTCAATAGAATATCCATGCTTTGGATTCGACATGACATACTAAAATGCTGCTTAACTGTAAATTACATGGTTGGAATACATAAATTGAGCAGTTCATTCACTAACAATATATTGGTTCCTAAAAAACTAAGTTGCAGCCCAACAGTTAAGCTCATTGCTATGGGATGGGAATTCCTGGGTTCAAACCACCATCCAAGTATTTATCCTAAAAAAATTACCTATAAAAAAAGTAATATATTGGTCCCTCTTTTTTGGTGAATTAAAAGGATGTTGATGGGAGTTCATATTTTTATAAGGAGGACGTTGTGGTGTGATTTTTCCCCTTATATTCCCTTGGTGGCTTCATTATTCATGGGTCTTATTATTGATTTATAGAGTTGGCCCCTTTCTCTGGCTTCTTAGGGTTTATACATCACTTTCCCTCAGATCTCGTCTCAATGTTTCTATGTCGCTAAAGATAGAGAAAAAAGTTTTAAAAAACACAAATCCTGCTTTGTCTTATCTTCATCTATTTTGTCGGTTGAAAGGCTTCATCATCTGGTCAGTGTGGATTCGATTCAGTTCCCACATGACTCGTTCCCTTGAAGCAATATTGAGTGTGTTGCTGCTTTTCAGAATCTCTCCCTCAGTCTCTTCCTCTTGTTTCTTTGGGAGAACGCATGAGCAACTATATTTCTCTCACTTTTTCAAACAAAAAGGATTGAATCTTATTATGTATTTGTAATTACCTATAAAAAAAAACTATGTCCTCGGGCTAATTCAAATACAATTTGGGACAAAGTCAAGTCATCCCATTCCTTTATGCATGGAGTACACATATACGTGTCAATACAACCTAGAAGTGAGGATATGCTAACATGAGAATTAATATATGTTTTTGGCGAATCCTCTTATTTGGTTGCTTGTAGCCTTCTGTAGTTCTAAAGAACACATACGCTCTTAACATTTGGCATCAGGGCCTTTGTATAGAGGAAAAGCATATGAAGTCTTTCTTCGCAGGAGGGAGTTTCAACCTAATTAAAATATAAAGTCGCTAATGGATTATTCTATTAAAGTAGACGCCCATATTCTCATTGTTCTCATGGGTGATGAGTCATGAGCATCTTGATGAAAACATTGAGGAGTGTGGTTGTGTAACGATCCAGCCCAATAATTCTAAGTTCGGAATATTGATAATTTTTATTAAGTCTAAATTATATTTAATGAGCTATATTAGATAAGCCCACAGACGATAAATTATTGAGGTTGATTAGAAGTTTTAATTAGACTTAATAACTAGGTTAAATTTCATTTATTATTGAACAAGTTAGACTCATTTTAGAATTCAAAAAATTGGCCATTAGAAATTTATTTTAATTTAAAATCATCACTGATTGAAGTCCTTTACACAGTCTTAGTCACTGCCAATCCTATATTGAATGAACTACTAGATCATGTTTTTAAATTCAAATTATCTTCTTAGATGATTATTACTGAGTGTTCAACATATTAGTGTCACTACATGTATTGACCGGGTCTAACTCAAACTCGTCGGCACCCTCTCCCAAATCTCTCTAGAAATATCTCCATTCTGCGTGTTATTTGGAAAAAAAACCATAAGCCTCCATAAGTGCAGCAGCTGAACCCAAGATACCTAGTCCAGCACTGTGATCGATTTTGTTTCGGAAATTTTAGGAAGCAATACTACAAGGTAAGTAGTTTGATCAGAAATTAGGATAAATATACGTTAGCTAGTTATATATATTATTATTTAAGCCAGTTCTTTGGAAGCTAGTGTTTACATACCACGCATGTCATGATATTTGCAAACACGTTATTCATCATGTTTCATTCCACATATTATAGTTATGTATGTATTATGCATCTCACGTTGCATAAGACACGTAATCTTTCATAAGATCAAGTGTAAGATAAACTCAAAATAATTAATCAGATAGTCATTCAGATGCATGGTACCAATGCAATTTAAGGGTGGATGTGCAAGCCATGAATTTAAGTGTGGTCCACCATAGTATGCTAGAATACTATAAGTGGCTCCCCTTGGGACCGCAAGATGTGGGGCTGGTGCACAACCTTGCACACAGGGTTAAGTATGTGGGCCAGTATGATAAGTAAGATAAGTCATGCATGTCATAACATACGTATGAACAATCATGATTTTAAGTTATCAGCACAAAATATTTTATGAAAAACCTTATGTTAAGTATGTTTACGTTATGATGAGTTTCTTATTGAGTCATCGATTCATTTTAGTTGTTTTATATTTTTAAACCACCCCATGTCAGAATATTTATGAAGCTAGAATTGCAGGACGAGACTTAGTCCCGAGAGGCGTGATAGTGGCCTAGATCATGTACAAAGATTTTAAGTTATGATTTTTATAGCACAAACTTCGAGAAATTGTAATAAATGCTTCCTCGCGCTCTCTTTTATGATTTCAGTATTTTTAATAAAGAACGATTTTTATTTTTTGTGCAATCTTTGTATCTGGCGTAATTATAAAAAACAAATATATTTTTAAGTCAGGTTCAATATTAGTACTCTGGCTCTCGAGAATTTTTAATTTATTATTAACCGTGGGGAGCGGGGTGTTATAGGTTGTTAATGTTGTTTTTTCATCTATATTATTTTCCCTTTTGTTGAATGCAGTTGAATTGTTAAGTGATCTGAAATTAACATGGCGTGATTTCCAATATACTTTTTTGTTACTTGTTTATCAAATCAAGTAATAAGCTGTAGGCTTTAACATCCCGGGTTCGATTATGCATAATAAATTCCTTTAGATTACCTGATACACGGCTTTGGCTTGTGGGGTTGTGTATCTGGGATTTATTCCCTAATGGCGGGTTCGAAGGACTTTGCCTATGTGAGGTTCCACATCATAACCATTTGAGAACCTGATTTTATACACGATTCTTGTTGAGTCTACCACTCTTTTCTTCCATTTTGATCCTTTTGTTGGTTGGTTTCCAATATTTAGTGATGTACTTATTATGTTCTTTTTTAATGGTTTTCTGCTATTTTTATTCCTTATAAACATGGCATTTAGGTTATGTAATTTATGATTTCCTAGTTCTTTTTATTCTTTTTCCCCTATAATACTTTATTGACAATTCTTTCCACTTATCAAACAAATAATACTTTATTGACAAAAATTTTCTCTGCCACATTAGGAGTTGGAAAGATCCGGATGCCAGACATTGGATATCGACAACCTAGCTGAGACCTTAAAATCACAAGGTGTTTTTAAGTTTGCAAGCCTATGGTTGTGCTAGCTTGTGCTTTTCATGCTTATATTTTCTTGCTCATATTTCTCTTAAAGAGAGTTTGTGAGATTGAATTTTATTTTCCCTCGTTGCTATTGCATAAGCTGTGCTAACTCTCAGTTACATGTATTTCCAATGAGATATATGCCATGAAAAATGCTATCCAAACATTTATATATGCCTTTTTGAATGTGAGCCTGGGGGCTGTTTTTTTTTTAAATTATGTTTTGGTCCATCAACATTCAATGATATTACTCTCCGGGCAATATGTTGTTGACAATATCTACATTATCTGATTAAGGGGCGGTTTGGATTGATAGGAGAGTTGAGATGGGTTGAAATGGTTTGTGAATAGAAGAATAAGATATTTTATGAATATTATTTTTTAATATTATTATTATTTTAAGATTTGAAAAAGTTGAATTGTTTATTATATTTTGTGTGGGAATTTGGGAAGATTCTTTTGGGATTTGAAAAAGTTAAATTGTTTATTATATTTTGGTGTGGAAATTTGAGAAGATTCTTTTGGGATTTGAAAAAAAAAATATTATTATATTTTGTGTAGGAATTTAGAAAAGTTGTAATGATGAAGTTGAGATGAGTTGAGATGGGTTGAGGAGAGTTTTGAAACCAAACGGCCCCATCCGCTTGGTAGATTTATTATGTAAAGTTTTCCGTGTGCAGGTAACAGGGCCATGCAGTCAAAGCTGTATTCTGATGCAATCGAGTTGTATACTTGTGCTATAGCACTTTGTGAAAATAATGCTGTCTACTACTGTAACAGGTGCTCTACTACTGTGTAGATTTACTAATCTTTGTTGTCTTAGCTAGATGCATTGACATTAGTTCTCACAGAGTGGCTCACATTGAGTATTGTTCTTATGTCTGTATGTTTGTGTAATTCTTCAAAATTTTAAGCCTGGAGTATGGGATAAATACAATTTACACCCTCAAACTACTAGGAGTTTTGCTGTACCCCGAACTACTAAAACTGACACTTTGAACCCTACTATCAATATTGTTCCATGTCACCTATTTTTCATCCATCCTAATGTTCAACATTGAGAATATGCAAAGTGTCAGGTCTTTGTAGTTCGAAGGTGTAGTGGGTCAATTTTTGGTAGTTTGGGGTACAAAGCTCCTTGTAGTTGGAGGGTGTAAAATGTACTGGTCTCCTAAAATATAGAATAATTTTCAACACCACAATGCATGTCAACCACTGTTATTAAAACTTCATGGAAAAATCCATTCCCCAGCCAACCGCATCTTGCCCAGGAAAAAGAAAAAGTCCATTCCCCAACATCAAATCTAGATACCACACCAATGAAAGGTAGTCTAAATTGGGGTTTAGGTAATATAGATGCTGTATACATAAGGTTATTCAGGTCGTATACAATGCCAAATGATGGTAAAGTCTGTTGTAAACAATGAGAAAAATAAAGATGTAAAGGTGAATTAGAATTCTAAACCCAACCTTCCATGTCAAGGTGGACCCAAGTCATCACACCATCTAACCTCCTCCCCCACACCCCTCCATCCCTCCCTCCTCCCCCACAACACACTAGATGAACACAGGCATACTTTGGGACCAAATTCCATCTATTGTAATGTTCAATATATCTCAATTATGAAGAAGAGAAAAAAAATTCAAAGGACATTTGCTGTTCACTTGATGACATTTAGCAGGAACTTTTCTTCAAATGCTTAAAAATTTATTGCTATTAGACTGACATGCCTTGCTTGTTGAACATTATTTCTTTTATCTGTTTGCCACAATTTCAAACTTATTAGATTTTTGTATTCTTTAGAATGCAAATATAGATTCATTAACATGATGTGTGAAACTCAGAGCAGCTGCTTACACTCAGATCCACCAATACACTGAAGCAATCAGAGACTGCATGAAATCCATTGAAATTAACCCAAGTTATAGCAAGGCTTACAGTCGTCTGGGTTTGGCTTATTATGCACAAGGGAACTACAGTGATGCTATCAATAAAGGATTTAAAAAAGGTTGGTGACAGATTAATTTCTTAGTGCCAGTCGTTGCATAGTACTTTTTTTTATAATGCTTCCAGTTTTTTCCCTGCATCCCTGTTGGAGGAAAGTAGAGGTTGAGCTATAACAATTAAGACATTTATATGCATCATGCATGCATACTAATGTATCAGTTGGGGGTAATTAATAAAGACTTCAGACTTCATTGAAATGATTGAGCAAAATGATCTCTATCTTCCCTTATATTTGAACAGTTAACAGATGAAAGATAACACGCTATGCTTATTTTTTGAAAACAAAACGCTTATGCTAATTTTTTATTAACAAAGTTTTGCCTATATACTTATCAAAAAAAAAAAAAAATTTGCCTATATTTTCAGTTTGTTTTCTCTAGGGGTGAACGCAGGAAAGTTATGCCAAACTTTGGTTCTTTGATGCTTTTAGTTTGTTTGTGCGTCATTTGTGTTTGGGTTTGACTTGAGCTCAGATGTCTCTGCTTGAGCTTATCATTATCTTAAAAAGGGTATTGAAAGCTTGAACTTGATTTTAATTGTGTAATTAGGTAGTCTCTCTTCTTCTTGTTGTTTTCCCCCTTCTGTTGGAGATATAAAGAAGAAATATGTCAACAGTGTATAACACGACTAACAAGAAAGACGGGGACTAAATATAGGAAAGATTGAAAAATTAAACTAGCCACCCTCAAAATATACGCATGTACATAAGTGAAGTATGTGACCTATTTGTTTCCCTAGTAACTGTGCGACTTGAGCTGGTGATGAGTTCAAGTCCCACCTTGTCAAGGTCCTAAGATCTGCACTTTAATTCATAAAGCAGTTCAGGGATTAAAAACTTAATCATGTTTAACAAGGCACTTTTTGGGGGAATGGCTATGGAGGTACCGGGTATGCCATGGAGAGGGAGGGCCTTGTGTCGATCAATGGTGGAAGCAAAATTCGGTAGCATGTGGGGGAGGATGGGGCTTCTAATGAGGTTAATCACCCTTTTGCTTGGAGTGTGGAAAAATATCAGAAGGGGATGAGGAGATTATTCTCGTTTTATTAGTTTTGAGGTGGTGTATGGGTTGAAAGTTTGATTTTGAAATATGATGTCGGTATGGAGATCAACCTATGAAGATGGTGTTCCCGGTATTGTTTAGTAATTCTAGCTGTAACGAGGCTTCGGTTGCAGCACTTGAGCAGTTGGACAATATACCACGATGGAACAGTACTTTATCGGATCAGCATTTGATTTGGAGATGTATGCAATCTCTTTATTATTTTATTGAGAATATTTTGTAAGGATTGAGAGGGGGGGGGGGTTGGATTCCTACCAAAACCAGTCCTTTGAGGTTAAATCCTTTTACCATATGCTCAACCATCATATACAGTAGATAATTTGAGAAAGGGATGGGTGATAATATGGACTGGTGTTGTATGCGTAGGCGGAATACTTCTTTCATCAACTTTTAATGGTGGTTAACCCAAGTGGCAAGGGCGAACTTTTGTGCACGTGCCCCATGTCATAGGTTCGATTCCCCCCAGGATCAAACTGCGAAAGTGGGAGGCCATAGCGGTGGGTTGCTGTGCTAGTCTCCCCGGGGTTGAGGTTCCATGGGTGAGTCCTAAGGGCTCTGCTGTGGGGTGGTTCCCCCGTCATAAACAAAAAAACTTTTAATGGTGGTTGGGGGTTAAGGGTATTGATATTTCTTCTGTTTGGGTTCGAATGGGTTATAAGCCAAGGGGTTGGTGGAGATACCGGCAACACCCTTTGGGAAGATGGTATCATTAAGTGTGGAGGATGTTTCTGCATATGCCAGGACCACAATGCTAGAACCTTTGAAGATGGAGAGAGGACAGTGTTAGAGTTAAAAGCCATTATACTCAAATCCCTTCATAGATGGATGGCTACTCATAATTTCTCTCAATTTCCTAGTTTTCTAGATTGTTTGATCTCTTTTGCTTTTTCCTCTATTAGTGAGCAGAGCGGGTCTCTTGCATACATCAAGCTTTTGTGGAGGCTTGAATCATACGTAGCCCTTGTTATTTCTCATATAAGATCCAGTTATCACATGGCCATATTGACTTTTCCTGTCAAATTTAGTAGAACATCATCCTTCCATATCTCCTCTCATTAATCATAATAGCCAGTTACATGTCCGACACTGTATTTAAGACAGAATTGTACGAGTGAAGAGAAAACATACTCTCTAGATGGATGTTCATTGAATTTATCCTTTTTTTTTCCTGAATCTTTAACAATTGCTTTATGGTGCGCAGTCAATCTGTAGTTATAGAATCATGCACCTACACATTCTTTTGTTTTTTCTTTTTTTTTTTGAACAAGTTCATCTACATATTAAAAAATGCTATCTCCAGAATAATATTTGAATAATCCTTTAACTGGGTAAAAGACATGTCACTTTTGTATAGTCTGTAGGGTTCCTCGTCATAAAAAGAATATTAAGAACAATCCTTCATTGGGTATCAAAATAGGTCTCTTTTTTCAATTATTGTTTTTGGCTCGATTAAGAACTGTCGTAAAATTATCTCTAATTGTGAGATTTTGCCTTTTCAGCAATGCAATTAGATCCCGATAATGACTCTGTCAAGGAAAATATTCGGGTTGGTTCTTCTATTCCTAATTCTTCTTTTTCCTCTTCAACTTTATCTTTATCATGGCATTGTTGTTACCAGGTTGCGGAGCAAAAACTGAGGGAAGGCCAACAACGCACAGAACATGATCAGGTACCTAGTTTCTCAACTAGGAAAGAATTGCAGGCCACCTTTAAATCATTATTAAATGACACTTTTTTGGATGTAGGATATGACATTTCGCTAGTTTCTCAACTAGGATGTGATATTTTTACTTAAGCTTATTTGGTGTACTTCTGCATATATACTGATGTTCTTTGGCCCTTGTTGAACTCACTTAAAGCTATGTCTAGATCACCTCAACTCATCTCAAACCAATCATTGATTGGATCCACTATTTTTTAACTTTTTTTTATAAAAAGTTAAATCTATCTCAATCTATTTACATTCAAACACATCTAAATGGGATCCACAAAACATTACTATTCACAGATAAACTCAGATTATCTGAGATCACCTCAGCCTCCAAACGCAGCTAAATCATGCATCCACCCAAATTTTGACATCAATGACAAGACATTGGTTCCTCGGGATCTCTTCCAAATGCAATTCTGAAACACATAAGCATTTGTTGTCGTCCTTAATCTGTTTGTTTTGCTAATGTTAACCCATGTTTCAATAAGTACCGTGGAACTTATCCTTTCCCTTATCCTGCACAGAATACTTCCCCAACAAGTCGTGGCGATCAAGAATTCGAAAACCAGTCTACAGGAGGGCAAAGTAGTCATGCAACACCACCTCAATTTACGTCCATGCCATTTGGCAATACTGTCTTCCCTGCTGATTTTGCAAGCATGTTTATGAACATGGCAAATGCATACCAGGGACAGAATTCTGGGCATGAAGAAGACAACCATGTGAATGGGGCCGATGATCCTGAAGTAAGAATAGGGGGGAATATCAATTTGAATTTTGGAGAACAAATTCCTGAGGAACTAACAGGAGCTTTGAGATCTGTGATGGAGATGTTCACAGGGGCAGCATCCCATCATAATTCACAAGATACCACGAACGGAAGACCGCCACAGAACTAAAATCTTCTTCGGAGTCTCTCCGAACTGGAAAATTATTAGGTATTTTCGAAGTACGGATAACATGGTGGTATTTTTATCCTATCTCTTAAAATTCATCATATGATAGAATGAAAATACAACGTCTTCGAACTTTGGAAATATCTAGTAATTACTCTTTATGTATAAACTCAACTCTCAAGACTTTTTGCATCGTTATTATTCATTTTCATTTTCTTTCTACTACGAAATTGTCTCAAATTTGACGATATTGATGGACAGGCACCAACCTTTCGGATGAAAGCAGACCATTATATATAATTGTCCTCATTTTTTGATGTACATAATACGTTATTGTTAGGCAACCCATTATGCCTGGTTGAAGGTCATTTGGATCTTCCACTCTTCATTAGAGAATCTCCCTCAAATCTTTTCCACTTTGTTCTTATGTGTCGTTGTGTCGTTTTCTTGTTGGGAGGGTGGGTTCACTTCTTGGACTATTACCCGTCCCAGTTGTGTCCCCATTATAGTTACCTTTCATATCTCTCTCTCTCTCTCTCTCTCTCTCTCTCTCTCTCATATCTCTCTCTCTCTCTCTCTCTCTCTCTAAACACGGCAAAATGCAGAAATAAGAGTATTATTCGGCTGCTGAAAAATACTAAATTGACAAAAGTAAATTTACATATTTTGCAATAGAAAAATTATTTTCATCAGTTACTATTCACTATCATATACTCCGCACCCTATGAGTTGTAGGCATGGGTGTGGGAGTGAATAGTAGTTGATGTATAGCATTCCTATTTACAATATCACAGACCATGCCAAACTATGTTAGTTTGTAAGTTTACATTTTTGCTATTGCAAGATCATTTTGTGCATGAAGTGCTTATTCAAAAATACTACACCTTTTAATCATTCTTTCATTATCACTTAATTGACATTAAATGATTGATAAATAAGTAAAATATGACTAATAATTTTTCAATCATTTAATGTTATATATATAAATATATATATATATATATCAAGAGATGGTGAAACGATGATAGTACAAAAGATGATGAATAACATTATTCTTAACTGCCACTGTGCTAACAGACTAATACTTCTTTTTTTCTTAATTTATCAACTTGTTTTTGCAAAAGAAAAGGTATATAGGGACACACAAGTTCAAAACAAACTATAAATAGAAGATAAATGTTGTTTTTGGTTTTTTTTTTTTTTTATCTTAGATTTTGTCATTTCTAATCACATTTGTTGGTGCTATATATATATATATATAATATATAAATATATTAAGTGCATGGTTGTATGTTTAAGTAATTAATATATGAATCCAAGGAGCAAATATAAAATGAATAGAAAAATTGTTCTAAAATGAAGTAACTGAAGCAAGAGAGATCATGATGTCATATGCGTTGCATGCCCTAGTCACTAGAAAGGGAAAGATGGGGAAAGGAGATAAGACGACGAGGGAAAAGAGGAAAGGAAGTAATTACTTCAGTGGTCTTTGATGAGGTGTGACAAAACAATGTGCCTCTAAAAGGTTTCATTGACTCGGGCTACTCAAAGAATCCCTTTTTCATCTTTGAACCAGAGCGAGTAAAGCTGCTTCCCTTTATTCTTCTGACCATCTCCACTTCATATTTGCCATTTGGTGGATGAAAAGGCTTTGCTTGCTGGGTCCTCCCTCGCCCACTCTAGTACTCTTTCCTACCTTCTTACCCACAAACTCTCTCTCTCTCTCTCTCTCTCTCTCTCTCTCACAGATACATATATAATTATAAACAAGCAACCACTTCTGCAGTGATGATCCTAGATCTGCATGCTTTGTATTTGCCTAATTTGTAGAAAGAATGCATTTTATTCATCAATATTAATCTTTCTCAGTTTCCTTCCACGATGAGAAAACTTCGTGTTCAGCCCATCTGCAACGTAGAGCTTGGCAAAATAGTTATTGATCACTGCATGAAATTAGAGTACTCATTCGTAAACTATAAGGTCATGTTTTACACTTTGCACTATATTTGAACCTTTAAAATTGATACATTTTCACCCTCAAATTAACTACTAGAAACAGGAAAATTAGCACTCTTCATCCTAATCTAATATAAGCACATGAGTATTATATATATACACAAAAAACCTCAATGCATATATGGTACAATGAAACATATATATACTGAGCAAGCGTACACTAGGCCTCATTTGTTTTCACAAATCCTCTCAACTCATTTAATCGTTATAACTTTTCCTAATTCCTATACAAAATAAAATAAACAATTCAATTTTTTTAAATCTCAAAACAAAAATAATATTAAAAAAAATATTCTAATAATATTTTATTCAACTTTTAATTTTAATCTCAACTCATATCATCTTATCTATTAAAACAAATTACGAGGCCATTATAAGTTTTTATCTCTGCCTGGCCTCTTGATCTAGCTCCCCTAAAATTCTTAAGTACTTCTCACACTCTTTAGGAGGGAAGAACCAGAACCCCTTCTCCCTAGCTGCCACATTATTCATTTATAAACATATATATGCATTTCTTTTCATATTTTCTTTCTTATTTTTCTCTCAACGTACCGACACATGTTGAGTTCATGATCCATCGACAAGGGATGGAGGGGGAGCAGTCCTTCCGATCTTTCCTCCCTAGCACCCGCCTCCCCTTGTCGGCCCCTTCCATTTTCTTCTCTTTAGTTTTCCTCTATTTTTTCTTTGAGAATTTGGATCATCATGTACACCTGCCACGTGGACCATGCATGTATTGCCTTGTCGAGTGATGTTTCTTTTACAGATTATCTGTAATTCTCCCCTTTATTCGTTTTTAGTTTTGGTCGAGTACTCCCAACGACATTAATCATCAACCGGAAGTTGCATGGCCGGATTAATTACATCTTCAGAACTATATATATATATATATATTTATTATATCTAGAGTGGCTCATCGATCTTTTTTGTTGCATTAATATTGGCTCGTGTTGATCTCACTATTATCGCGCTCATGCTAAAATCTGATCTTGTACTACTGGGCTTTCAAATAATATTCAAAAGTCCATTAATATTAGGGTAACTCTTCCATTTATATATGCTGCATGTGTTTAATATATGTATATAATAATATCTTAGAGAATAGGCCGTCTTCTTCATGCGCAGTTGTTCATGATCATGACATGAAGTTGGGTGAAGATTCATGTCCTGTCATTTTCGTCCACTCCATACATATAAGATCGCTGTTGATCTAACCTCCGATATTGCGGTCCTGTACGTAGGAACTCAATGGTCCCAAGACTAGCTAGCTAGCTAGAGCGTGCTTGTTTACACTTAGGACAAACTACCCCCAAGTAAAGGACAGAAATAATTAAACAAACAAGTTATGCCTAGCAGCTAATTCATCATGAACATTTGCACATAAATGACGACCATTTTCTAATCCACCAAACATATCATTTATATATATAAAAGTTAAAACATTTGATATGGCTCTGATCTGCACTTCCATTTTGTGTGTTCAGATCTAGAAGAAGGAACAAGATATTCTCCCACCAAAGACAACGATACGACAAGTTTTCTAGCACTGTTTATGGGCCATTGTTCTCCATTTGTTTCCCACTTTGTTACACCTAACATGCATGCACGCTCGGTATATCCAAAATAACTCAAAGCTTATAATTAAATGCTTTTTCTCATGATCTATACATTTATATATATCTACCTTTTGGCCATCCATTTCTGAAACCAGAGCACATTTCAACATTCCTATTACAGACTGTCATCTGCATTAAAAAAACAATGGAAAAGAGAAAGCGGGAAAAGTAAAAGGACCCCCACAAGATTTCAAAGCAAAGAAAGCACATTTTTGAGTGATAAAGTTATATTGACTTTAACATCTCCACAAAATATATATATATAGATTTACAGTCACATTTGAGCATCAACCCACATCAATCAAATTGGTATGAGAGAGTGAAAAGAAATCGACTGTTTTCACTTTGTACAAAACCTTTAACCTACTTTATTCCATGGTGGTCTTTCTCTTTGTCAGAGTCCTTATCCAACTCTTCCTCATCACCTTCACTCCCTCCACCTTGCTGCTCACGTGGCACACATTGCCCTTGTTGGACCTTTTCCATCTGATGAGCTGGAACAGGTGACCAATCCTCTTCCGCCACCTGAGTGAGGCACGCGGTTTCCCATGTTCTACTACAGACTTGGTGGCGGTTGCCGTCTCCTTTGTCTCCTTAGCTTCTTTGGTGAACAAGGGGTGATTCCGAGATATGTTGCAGTTCTCTAGAGGGACCTCAGAAGAAAGTACTGGATTCTTCTCCCACGAGGCCGCACCGTTGTCTCCAAACTTGATTGATATAAATGAGTCTTCAAAAGCTAAATTGCGAGTGTGAAAATGGATGCCAAAACAAGAAAAAAATATAATTAAAGAACTTATACGTACAAAACAAAATTCGTTTCGTTAATACATGTATGGAAATTAACTAAAAGATATACATGTTCTTTGAACCCAAATGTGGTAAATCAAGACCTGAATTGCACAGATCCAAATAACTACCTGCATTTCATGGTATTATTTACTGTCAATATTATATATCTAGGCTAAGGGATATGGGTCATGATGATCCGAGAGGGATCCCTCCTAGATCTCATTGCATATAGATATATATATATATATATATATCGGCAATAGAATGTTCTTGCTTGTCTTCACTACTATTTTGTCAAAAACTCTGAATTCGACGCGCATCGATGATTTCAAATATCCTTCTTTACAAGTCTCTTCGGCAATAGACATGATAGTTTTTTTCGAAGTTAGTTAAACTATATATCATGATTTCTCAAAAGTCTCTATATGTGAGTATATTCCTATTTATTCCATAAATTTCAGACCCAAATTACTCCTAACATGACAAATTGACAATGCCATTCAAAATTTCTGTTTGCCACACTCTCTCTGTGCTGCTTTGCTCTGACCATAACTTTATCAGTATAAAAATAGATAACTAGCAAATACAGACGCAAACAAAGGTGGCCTGGAAATTTTAAATCTCCTACATATAATAGTAATGGAAACTTGTGATGGTGATAAGAGGAGTAGCTAGCAGTACTAATTATACAGCAATAGTACCTTCTTGACTAGTGGAGGCATCGTGATCTGAGTGCTCCGATTTCCAATGCCGGAACTCGAGTCGACTGAGAAGAGAGCCTCCGAGAGCAAAGATCTTTGGAAGAGTGATGTGTGGCATTCTGTGTTTGGAGGAGCTTTGTGCTCTAGTACGGGTGCTGCTTCGAGCTGCTGCAGAGGAAGGGTGGCCTTGTTTTGAGGCCAAGATGAGGAGCCTCTCATTCAGGCACAAGGGGCAGACCCCTATTTCCACTTGTTTGGGATGAAAATAGCAGGTAAACGAGTTTTCTTCTCTGTAACCATTCATGTTCTAGTTGAGGAAAGGTGAACAAGAAAGCACAGTGCAGCGGAGAACACAGAGAAAATATTTGAATCGATCTAAAGGAGTGATCAGTGGCTGAATTTATATGGTGGAGATCCATTTTATAGTATACAGAAAAGTTGGAACACATATGCATATATGGCCCACAAACAAATCAATAGCCCATCTAATAATAATAGTAATAATAATAATAATAATAACGAGAAATGATATTTTTAACTTTTTGGTGTTGCATTCATTAAAAAAAAATTAAATAAATTTAAAATTTAAGTGAAAAAGTTATTTTTTTTAAAAAAGAATGTGCAAAATTTACATAATATAATTAATATATTGCTTAGGTTATTTTCTAGAATTCAATCAGCCCAAAGTATTTCCAAAAGAGAAAACAGAAAGAAAAATAAAAGATCCATCTCATTAATGAAAGTTAAAAATTGAATAAAATATTATTAAAATATTATTTTTTAATATTATTATTATTTTAAGATTTAAAAAAATTAAATTATCTTTTATATGAAAAGTTGAAAAAATTATAATGATAAAATAAATTAAAATAAGATGAGATGAAACACTTTCACTGTAAAAACCGAAGTTAGAACCCTTTTTTTTATCTTGGCTCAGTTCTGAAAGCAATGGTGAGAGGTGTCTGATATCCAGTGGATAAAGAGGAACGAGTTCTGAAGAGTATCATTTAAAGAGGAGTGAACTTCGATTGCCTTCCCTGGTAAAAAGAGAATATATATACTGTCACTTTAGTTAACCTTTTCTCTGATATCGAATGCATGGAATTATGGACCACGGTTTTGTATTCACTTATGAAATTATTATAGTTTTATAAAATACTGTAGGTTGTAATATATATATATATATATTTATAATGACTTTACTTTTTACCCTAAATTTCCTAAACGGATTTTAAGTGCCATTTAAATGAAAAACTAATTAAAAAAATGATGCATATGACCGGAGATCACACAAATCAAAGTAAGGAAGGATATTTCTCAATATTTTTTTTTTAATCTTCCTATACTTATGTCACTTGAGAAATGATTCATCCATCAAAAAATAAATCGTGAAAATAATTTCATAAATTGGTGTGACTTGATATTATATATCAGACTGTAAGCTAACATGTCGCATTTAGACACGTTAATTTGTGAGTTTACTTTTATGAAATCTTTTTGTAGACCTTAGTTTTCAATATCTCACTTTAATGCTTCTATAATTCAGTAAGTTTTATAGTTCTGTATAATATTTATTAGTACAAATAGAAAAATGCTATCATCATCCTTTTATCATTCCTTGATGTAGCATAAGTAGTGAAATATAACAAACATTTTTTTTAAATAAATTGATACGATACAATGGGATAATGAAATGATTTATAGCATTTCTCTTCAGGATATAAGCCAATAAGTGGCAATATTATAAGCTAATTGTTTAAAAATAAAACCAATACAAGTAGTTGTAATTGGAGATGACAAAATGCAAAACAGAAACAATATTTTTTCAAAATGGATATATGGAAAAGGCAGAAAGGACGGCAATGGGCTGTCCTTGAAACATCTTTGAAGGCTCCAAGTAGTACTGAAGGAAACAAATAAGCCGATGTTCACATGGGGGAGACGGGTGGGGGAGGGGCATTTGCCAAATGGGTTAAAGGCTTGGCTTCAGCCTTCAAAGTCAGGCTCATAATCATGAACCAGAGTTGGATGTGGGTCTCCCTCTTGCCACCTAATTGTGTAGTCTTTTCCAGACTCAACCCCTTTCCCAACCGACCCCCATACCCAGTCCTCTTTCACTGTACCATAATCTTCCTTTCTTTAAAACCTTTTCAGTTATCTGCAGTAGTACATGGGAATAATATTCTAAAAGGACCTGTTCAGTCTATACCCATGGACTATCGAAATAAAAATATTATTCTTTTATTATCTTCAATCACATCAATGGAATGTGATTGATTTATGAAGTCACTAAAAACGTGCAACACGTCTAAAGGAGGAAGAGTAGATTCCTCTTATGAAAAATAGCATAATCAATTCATGTATATTATTAGGACAAAAAGAAACAAACCAAAAAGAATCATCTTTGAAATTCTCTTGCAAGGATTTTGCCAAGGCTGCTGGTGGTAGGCTCATCGATTTGAAACGGAAAAGAAAGAAGAAAACACTTGCACCAACTACATGAATACAAAGCTTGCCTTGTCAGAACATGCAAGACAAGCCCCCATTGCAATGGAGAATTTCCTTGTTTTTGGATGGTAGCTCTTTGCCTCTTTCCTTTACTTTCACAGTAACCTGCTGCTCACATTTGTATTGTCTACCTTGTTCCTTCCTTTTTCCAAGCACAAAATTTAAGACATATTTGAAAGCGTGACTGGATACAAAGTAACCTGCTGTTTGTGATTCTGTTCAATTCATCTGTGGTAACACATCCACGATCTTCAGATTTTGCTAGGGACTACCTTTTGAAACTGCAACAATAAACATGAAAATACAGTGACAATAATTGGAGACAGTTGTATTGATTTCTAAGTATCCAAAATCAATACATGTCAATTTTTCCTAACAATGATTCCCAGCATGTCATAAACATATAAAGGCAGAAACAACCTCGTCTCCTCTTCATCCCCGGCGGCAATTAAGAGAAGGAAAAAGTAACCAGCCCAAGTTTTCCCAAGAATCATGAGGCATATAATTTAGAGAGTTCTTCAGAGAAAGCCTTTCTAATAATCTCTCTCTTGATCTTGAAAGCTGCCGTGACTAGGCCAGATTCAGGAGTCCACGGTTCAGAAAGCACTTTGATTTTTTTGGGAATCTCAAAATTCTGCAACCGTGCCCGCTTTGCTTCCTGTAATCATTAAGTATATAACAAAAAAAGATATGAAAGTTAAAGCAAGTTGAACCAGGTGGATGTTTTAGTTTATGTTGTTGGGTGTTGAGACTTAAGTCATTTTTCATATCAAAGACAATGAGGTGTCCCAGACCCACTTTTAGTTAATACTAAACAATACGTATTGAGCGCAGATATGGTCTCTCCAAGAGTTCTGGTTCCTAAACCTTGGCCAACTCAACTTTTGGATTATCTCTTTCGACTCAATCCCCCAAATTTTTTAACCATCCATCTCGGATGCTGGACATAAACATTCCTTCCCAAATATATTATGTATTGAGTCTTGAAGTTGCAAAATGGGAAGGAAACGCATAATAATCATAGAAGGGCACCCTGTTCAGGACTTGAAGTTGAATTCCTAAACATTAAGCTAAAGTCAGATTCATATGGATTTGATCCACCATAGATACCTTTTGGATTGATGCAAGAAGTTCCTTCTTCATTTCGGCTTTCTCACACAAGTCTGCAAAGTCAGTAAAAGGAATTCCTTGCTTGGAAGCCCAATCTTCCACCGTATGCTGAGAAGCTACCACCAGAGCCACACAGTAACTATGAAAGGGATCAGCATACAACATGATATTGTCGACATAGGGGCTAACAAGAAGAGCGGCTTCAACCTGCAGGGAAAAACTTTAGCCCCTGAAGAAGGTTCAATGAAGAAATACATTTCATTTTGCACATACCTTGCCTAGGGAGACATACTCCCCATGTTGAAGTTTGACTATGTCTTTTTTGCGATCAATTATCTCAAGGCAACCATCAGCATGAAACTGCCCTATGTCACCTGTATAGTACCACTTCATTCCTCTCTCATCGACCTTTCACAAGAAAAAATTAAAGAAATGAACAAATAAAAAAAAGAAATGCATAATTCACAACTTCCAATGTATCTATGGCTAGAGAATGGAAACTTTGAACTCTACCTTGTATAATTCTTTTGTTTTTTCTTCATTTTTGAAATATCCAACTGTAACATTTGGACCGCCAACCACTATCTCCCCACGAGGCATTGGTGAATCCCTGGTTAGATATCCACCTTCAGGCCAATCAATTAACTGAGATAGAAAAGACCAGTTGTTGATATGCATAGATACTTCCCTGAACATAATGATCAAGTAAAATGTACACCACAAAGGAAAGTTCTCATTGGATACCATTAGATTGATTGTTGTTACACAGATAAATGAGATATAGGGTACATGTGTTGCAATAATTATCATAGTCAACATGGAAAAATTTCAATTCTTACAAAGTTTCATGATGAGTACCAAAAACAAAGGATTATAAGATGACAAAAAAAAGTTTATAAAAAGGCTGACCCCCAGCGAATGGCCATGCAAGCTATGATGACCTTATATACTTAATGTATTACTTCTGCATGTAAATATACAGTCGTCAATCAGAAAGAAAAAGAACAAATAAATTTTTTTTTTTT